>FXXK01004097.1:0-10316 GCA_900184695.1 Betula pendula | reverse complement strand
AAAATTCCACTTGTCGGCTATAAAATCCACTGCAATTAATATATCCATGCGCGACAATATATTAGTCTAAAATTATTTTTAAAACCAATATCAAGACCACTTGTTCATTTTCCTTAAACTATGTCTAAAAGTTTAGCATAACGACATATCTCCAAAATATTATAATGCCATTCGGGCATTATAACGGCATATCTAAAATATTATAATTTCATTGGCAATATAACTGCATCAATTAAATTCTAGCAACTAGAATTAACATAAGCTAGGGATAAGGGATTATACCTAGCACTCCCCAAATATAAGCACCAAAGCTTGAGAACTATGAGCTCCTTTTTACACTTCCTTCCTAACAATTACTAAGGCTGCACGTATGGCTGGAAGGAGCAAAATTTTTTTTTTTCTCTACTTCCTAAGGGTTAATTCTGCACGGGCAGAGGGCTGAGAATAGTTCTCCCTATTCTGTTTCTTTTGTTTTCTTATGAGAGCCAAAACATCCCTGCATGATGGACGGTTAAGGCTATTTCCCAATTTCTTTTACTGCACCTCCTCATGGGGCCGAAACGTCAGCAGATACTCACCACCAGCCTTCCACGTTCACTGCCCTCGCACTGTAAAAGACTACAGCACACAATTTCCACTAGAGCCACAGCTCAATCTTCTCACATCTGGACAGCATTTAGCGCTTAAGGTGGAACACTTCATTGACCTTGACACAGTTAGTACTACCTCTCAAAATTGGACAGCACCTCGCTCCCACCTCCTTCCTGACTGCTTTGGACAACACATGCATCGCCGACACATGCGTCCCACACGGACATTCCACTGATGATAACAATCTGCGTTACGTTGCACAAGCCACCATCCACGCTCACAGCACACCAATGCACTCCACTTCTCCAAGTTTTTTGGACACGCACACCTACATGCAGTCCACGTTAGTCACATGCCTTCTCTTTTCACATGGACGTGCTTGAACGTTCCAGCCCTCTTCTTCGTCTTTTCTCGTTTTATTTTCCCATGCTGTCTTGGGACGGCACCCCATTTCAACAGTATATGACTGTATATATAAGTATATAATATATATACGATATTACATATAGTATCGTATGCTGACTAAACAGCATCAATAAGGCCAATATATACTATATATTAAATTGTCAATCAAGTAACAAGTTATTGCATGACTTAACTGATTTCATTATGACAACACCAAAGATTTATTTTTCTTAAGCTATTATAAATTAATCACTACCAATTAGAACTAAGGAAATTATAATACCATCAAATAATATTCTTCAAAATATTCCCGTCTGTAACAGTCACAATTTTCCCAAAGTGTTATTAGTCACCTAAATTAAATCCTGGGGATTACATAATTCGTTGTTTTAGGAGATCATAAGCTTTTGGACGTATCACCCCATGCCCTTAAGGCTTGGCAAACATTGAGTATCTTCGAACATGATTGTAGCAGTCTGTGGCATATTGTTACCCTTATTTTGAGTATGATAGCGGTGGAATTCCGAAGCCCTAGCCTTTTATCATTAGTTATTCAATTCCAATCTTTAATATCTTCCATTCGACCAATTATCTTTTTAGGAATTGCTTTTTAAACATAAGTTTACCAATTCCCTCGTGGAATGATCTCGTATTGCCGTCTATACTATTGTTTTGATCTTGTGCACTTGCGAGAAAACGTGCATTTATTCGCCTATTATTTAGGTGGATATTTGTACGCAAACAAGACTCCTCCCTCTTCTTGCACATACAACACCAATCTTTTTCCACCCCATAAAAAGTTTCTTTTAAGTTTTCAATCCTATTAAAAAGAGTGCTTGTTATCAAAGTCAATCTACCTCCATTAGATAAATACAACATTTTCCATCCAGCCAATCGACATTCCATTTTTTCAATTATGACATTCCAAATAGATGTAGCCTTGTAAAATGCACCCAATGGAAACCCAAATACATCATCGACAAAGACAATACTCCACTATCGATAATGTGAGCCAAACCTTCTACATCTCCCACATTGCCAACAAGAATTATCTCTGATTTCGTCAAATTAATCTTCAATCCTGATACATCTTCAAAACATAAGAACATGCATTGCAAATGTTTGAGCTGTTTAGAATTTTCCTCTTTAAAAAATCAAAGTATCAAATACAGTGGGACACTAACATTTCTTCATTATTCTTTGGCCCCACCGCAAGACCAGACAAAAGTCCCATATCCACTGTAGTAGTCATCATCTTACTCAGCACCTCCTTAACAACCACAAACAATAAAGGCGATAACGGGTCCCCCTTTCTCAATCCACAAGAACTACTAAAGAAACCAGAAATAAGAATGGAAAACTGCACTGTAAAAATACAATGCCCTATCCAATCCCTTCATTTATCCTAAAATCCATATCCCTACAGCAAATATAACAAAAACTTGCAATTAACATGATCATACGCCTTGTCCAAGTCCAATTTACACAACACTTCTTGTTCGCCCGATCTCATCCGACTATCCAAACATTCATTAGCAACCAAAACTGAATCCAAAATCTGTATACCTCTAATGAATGCATTCTAAGAATTTGAATAATCTTTCCCAAAACCGATTTTAACCTATTTACCAGGACCTTGGAGATAATTTTATAAGTACCACCCACTAAACTAATAGGCCGAAAAATCTTTAATGTCCCCAACATTGGCTTATTTTTGGATAAAGGAGACAAATGTTGCATTAAAACTCTTCTCAAACTTCCTTCAACTATGAAGCTCTTAAAAAATACCAAGATGTCCTCTTTCACAACCTCCCATCACTTCTGAAAAAAAGCTATAGAGAAACCCTCAGGACTTGGAGCCTGATCACTATTCAAATCCTTTATCACCTCTCACACTTTATTCTCCTCAAAATCCCTTTCCAACCAATTTCCCTCATCAACATCTTTGGAAAGAACGAGAGGCCATCCAATTTTGGTCGCCACCAAAACTGTTTAGCATACAACCTCTTATAGAATTGCACTATATGCTCCCTTATTTCTATAGAGTCAGAAGACATAGACTCATTAATAACTAAAGATTCTACCAAGTTATATTTGCGATGACAATTTGCCACTTGGTGGAAAAATTTAGTGTTTTTGTACTCCTCTCTCAACCCCAAGGCCCCTTACTTTTGCCTCCAACTCACTTATTCAAAAATGATAAATCTCTCAAATTACTTAAACATATCTTCTTTCCTCAACCTCTCAACCTCAGATAATGGTCGTCACTCTAAAATAAAATCTAGCTCCTAGATACCCTCCATAAGATCTTTCTTTTTCTTCTCGAAATTCCCAAACACATTCTCATTCCATTTCTTTAAGTCCGATTAAAGGCTTTCAACTTACACGCTAATACAAAACTAGGAGATCCTTGAAAATTATATGATAACCACCATGTTTTCACCTACTCCACAAAACTCTCTAATTTTAACCTCATTTTAAAAGTTAAAATACCTACTACCACCACCCCGTACGCTACAATCCAACATGAGAGAAAAATGATCCGACAAGATTCTAGCGAGTCTTCTTTGAGAGACATCAGGAAATCATTCTTTCCAATCCAGAGAGAAGAGAAATCTATCAATTCTAGACCATGACTACACATCATGATTCTTCGACCAAGTAAAAGTTGCATCTCCTAATGGGATGTTAATTAGTCCCGAATCAAATATAAATTCTGAAAACTCCAACATAGCCGCTGAATGTCTGGACTCGCCTGATTTTTCACATGGAAAACGAACAACATTGAAGTTACCTTCAATAAACCACGACAACTCCCTCTAACTCATAATGCTAACCAATTATTCCTAAAGATACCTACTTTCAACATATCTTTAGGACCATATGCCTCTGCTCACCCCAATTCAACATTATCTATCTTTGATAATGAATTTTTTCGTGACAGCCTCTGCCTATGGATGTACCTCACATTGAGGGAACTACCTAAATATTGGAGTTCTGTGTATGATTGTTGTCTTATTTACCGCAATTGTGGTCTTTTGCACAACAAATGGTACTAGAGCTAGGTTCGGTATTTAGATTGACAATTACGGTAAATATGGCAAGCAAAAAGTATGAAGTTGAGAAATTCAATGGCAAGAACAATTTCTTTCTTTGCAAAGAATGATGAGAGATCTTTTGATCAGGAAGGAGTTTGCAAGGTGTTATTGGGAAAGGCGAACAAAACCTAGAAGATGGACGATGGTGAGTGGGAAGAGATGGATGCCAAAGTTGCCAGTGCGATTCATCTTAATTTGTTAGATGAAGTTATTCATAATGTGATTGATGAAGAAAAAGCAGAAACAATTTGATAGAAATTAGAGAGTCTGCATATGGCGAAGAATTTGACAAATAAGTTGTACGTGAAGAAGCAATTATATTGTGTATAGATGGAGTAAAATACAGGTATGCTTGAGCACCTTAACAAGTTTGACATGTTGAATACATAGTTGTTAAAATTTTGAGTGAAGATTGAGGAAGAAGGTAAAGTGATACTTTTGTTGGCATCACTTCCCCCTTCGTATGATCACCTGATTATGACATTATTGTATGGAAAAAAACCTTGGAGTTGGAAGAGGTGACTGGAGCTCTCTTGTCACATGAGACAAGAAGAAAACTTGTTAATGATCAAGTTGGTGGGCTTGTGGTGAGGTCTACCCCAAGGAGTGTAAATGATAAGTCTAAGAGGAAGAATGATAGATGTAAGCAGTCTGAATTGAAGTCACATTCGACAGAAGATGAAGAATCTCGGTCAAATGCAAAAGATGTGGAGTGCTATTACTATCATAAGAAGGGGCACCACAGAAGATTTTTCAAGGTGTTGAAACAAGATTTGGAAGATAAAAAGAATCAAAAAAGTTCTGCCAACTCAGATAGTGTTACCAATAACAAGTCTGATGACAGTGAGGTTTACGTAGATCTTCTCTCAGTTTCCTTAGATATAGATTCTTTCACAATTCCTGGGTCTTGGATTCTGCTTGCTCATATCATATGTGTCCAAATAGGTAATGGTTTGAGACATTTAAATTATTTAATGTTGGTACTCTTCTGATTGGTAATGATGCTAGGTGTAATGATATTGGAATAGGTACCATAAAAGTCAGGATGTTTGATGGGGTTGTAAGGACACTAACTAATGTTAGCTATGTTCTAGACCTTAAGGATGTTTGATGGGGTTATAAGGACACTAACTAATGTTAGCTATGTTCCAGACCTTGAGAAAAATTTGATATCCTTAGGCACACTGGATTCTTTGGGCTACAGCAATTCAGCCAAAGATGGAGTTATGAAAATAGCTAAAAGTGCTTTGGTGGTAATGAAATGTGAGAAAATTGAAAATTTGTATAAGTTACTTGGGAACATAGTTACAGGTGGAGCTACAACATCCACTTTGGTAGAACCAAAAGTGACGACACGGTTTTGTGGCATATGCGGCTTGGCCATTTAGGTAAGTGTAGTATGTTTGAGCTTCACAAAAGGAATTTTTTGAAAGGTGTGAAGTTATGTAAATTGAGATTCTGCAAGCACTATGTGTATGGGAAGCAACGAAGAGTCATTTTTATGGTAACATCTCATACAAGCAAAGGTGTTCTTGGCTATATTCACTCAGATGTTTGGGGACTAGTAGAAGTATCTTCAAACAGAGGTGCACATTATTTTATTAATTTTATTGATGATTTTTCAAGAAAGGTCTAACTTTATTTTATGAGGCACAAGTTAGAAGTTTTCAACATCTTCAAGCAGGGGAAAATGTGGGTGGAAAATCAGACTAGAAGAAAAGTGAAGTATTTGAGAATTGATAATGGATTAGAATATAGGGACACTTAATTCTTGGAGTTCTGCAAAATAGAAGCGATACTCGTCACTTCACAGTTAAAAGGACTCCATAGCAGAACGGAGTTGCTAAAAGGATGAATAGAACACTGCTAAAAAAGGAGAGGTACATGAGGTTGAATGCAATATTGCCAAAGAGTTTATGGGTTGATGTAGTTAATTATGCATGGTTCATCACCAATCGATCTCCAACTGCAACAATTGATTTCAAGGTTCCAGAAGAAGTATGGTTAGATAAATCGGTTGATTATCCAGTTTTGAAAATATTTGGTTATCCTACATACATTCACGTGCAAAGTGGAGAGCATTTGAAATTTGATCCAAAGTTAAGAAAGTGTATATGTTTTGGTCTCGGAACTAGTGTCAAGGGCTATAGGCTATGAAATCCGGTTTCAAAGAAGAAAAATGTTAGCAGAGATATGGTGTTTTATGAGGCCTATATGTTAGGAAAATGTGAGGATGAAGCATCAACTGACAACTAGAAAGGGAAACAAGTTGTTGAGGTAGAGTTTGATGATCAAAGTTCATCCATGGATAAGAGTGATGATGAACAATTTTCAAGAGACTCACAACACTAGGAAGAGCCTTATTCTTTAGCAAAAGCCAAAGAGAAATGTGATCGAAAAGCACCAGAGGGGTATGGATTTGAGGATATGGTTTCTTTTGCCTAAGTAGCTCGTAGTTGAAATCCATCGTCTATTCAGAATGGTATGCTGAAATAGGTTGAATAACTACAGAGAAGTAAAACTTGGGAATTGGTAGAAATGCCCAAGGAAAAAAGGCTATAGGGTGTAAATGGGTCTATAAGAAGGCAGAGTTAGCTGAGAAAACTTTTTGGCCGACAGGATTAGTTGAGAAGCATGGCGTTATGTCTAAACCAGGTCCTATGCTCAAGTTCAAGAGATACTTCAACTTGAGTGGCACTTGTGGATTGTGATGCTCCTTAGGGGCTTTGGCGGAGGTATCTTGAGGAGATTCGTATTTTGTGATTTGATGGAATTCAAGTCAAGGTAGAGATTCATTGACGTGTGACTTAACTTTCATCACACGTGAGCCCCACCCCTCTTTACTTCTCCTATTGGTTTTGTGTTTTGGTTTTAGCCGACTTAAGCTTCTATAAAAGAGAGACCCTCTCTTTGGTTGAAGTGCCGCACGGGTGTAGAGAGAAAAACTTGAGCCTTTTTTCATCTTTGAAAGCACCGCATGAAAGAGAAAAAAAGAGGGTTGCAGTGCGAGAAGAGAGAGAGCATTGCATGGTTTTTTCTTGGTTTGAGGTATTGCACAAAGAAACAATAGAGAAAAAGAAAAAAAATGATTGTTACGGTGACAAAAGAAAAAAGAGAAACAAAGCAATCATTTGTCCATGCAAAAGAGAAGTTTGTACTTTTGTTTTTCCTTTGGGGAAAAATCTCTTTTATTGTACGTAAAATTTGGTGTATTGGGGCTTTGGTTCTTATTGATTTTCTCTTTACTATTTTGTATTCCATCTTTTGATAGTGAATTTTTTTGTGATTGCCTCGACTATGGATGTGCCTCACATTTAGGGAACCATATAAATCTTGGTGTTTTTTGTGTGTGATTGTTTTGTCTTATTTACCATAATTGTGGTCTTTTGCACAACATACACAAAGAGAGAACCACCATTATCCGTCCATCTTCTCTCCTTGAATGTTTATGTGTATGTGTGTGAGAGAGAGAGAGAGAGAGTTAACAGTTCAGCTTCTTAGTTAAAATTCTGCAAATGTAACTCCTAATGACCAAACAAAGCACAAAACAACCTCTACTCCTAACTAGCAAAGATTTACCATCTTAAGAGTGGCTGAGTCAGTTACTTTCTATGCATATTTTTTATAACATTAAATCTTACCTTTATCTTCAAGGTCTTTCCCCCCTAGGTTAACCCTTCATTCGGAGGAACTACCAAAGTCAATACAAGGAGCACACACGATGCAAGTACAATTCCAGCAATGCTCCAGCAGGTAGACCCTTTCCAGTGTCAAAGTCTACAAGAATAGAGGAATCTTACATGAAAAGGTCAATAATTAGAAAAGGGTAGAGAGTCTAATCACGAGAGAAACTTACTTGGTTGTCACTGCAAATGGCAATATTAAGAGGTCCATAGACACCTTTCTTAGGAATGGTAGTAGTTCCTTTCCCTGCCCAGTATAATGAATCTCCAAAGTGTCTGCAGTAACATTAACATCAAATTCCCTATGGATGCCTATACCAACACCTCCAGCAGCCTCCATAATGTTGAATCCTTAAAAATTAAATCCCCTGAGAAAAAAAAAAAAATCAATAAAAACTCACAAGCTTCAACCAAAAATTGACATCCTTTTCTCTTTTTCAAGCCGAAAAAATCTTGAAAGGCATCATATTACATGCTAAATCCTAATAATGAAAAGCTCTATGAAACTCACTTGAATTGAGACATCGAATATGCGCTTTCCCAGGCTGCCCAATGTCTGGTCATCAGAATACATTATTTCAGCAAAATAAAGCTTTACTCTGTAACTGCCCTTTCTCAATTAGAGGCCATAGTACTTAAGTGATAGAGGAGCAAGTCGTGCCGTCAGTAGACTTCTGTAACCAGACACGTTCAGGGAAGATGTATTTTTTTCTATGTAGGGAAGATCGTCGTAGACATGGAAAAACCGGCCTTACTGCTATAAGCCATTTTTCAAAAGAACTAAAGTGTGACGCTCCTTCAGGTTTAAGTCCTTTTCATATTCGTTACCTTCGAAATTCGTTTATTCCCTCCATAATTAATAAACAATGAATAATCTGCAGATGTAACAGTAATTTCATCATACCGTACTTCCATCATTGTCTCAAATAGGCTGAGTCATAAGCTACTACAGTTCATAAAAGCACAACCTCATATGTTTCTATACATACATTGTGGTTTATGGGGACAGGGAGGTCCTTCTTCAAACACCAAAGACTTTCAGGTAGTTCAAAATTTAGGTTAAGTCAAATAATTTTTATTTTAAATGCAGTTTCAGCAAGAGAAATAAAGGTGTACTAAAAGCAAAGAGCTTACAGGTTGCTCTCCTGGGATGAATAACCGGAAACCAAATTCCTGTTTGATGATAAAGATAGTTAGGAAATGAAGGAGGGATTTTTTTTTTTTTTGTAAGTAATGAAATGAGGGTGAATTTGTCAGGCAAGTAGTAGCATCGATATAAAAGAAATTGTATTGAATTTCTTTTCTTCCATCTTTTTAGAAAACCAGCAGTGATGAATACTAAAGAAACTTACAGTGATTGTGTTACACAATTAGTAGCATCAGTTGATCCTGAAAAATGTTTGTAAGATAAATCCCTGCAATGCATGTCATCACCATGAGATCTCCACCAAGATCTCACAATCAAAAAAGGAGGAAGAATAAAGTTTACAGACAAATGAAATAAAGATTCTCACGCTTATAGTAGACATACATTTTCCCTTGGCTTTTCAATATCCAAGGGCACCTCTCCAGTCATGAGTTGTTGTTCAAAAACCTACATTTAACAAAATATTTTGTCATCTTTCTTTATTTGCCAAATGAGTAGTCACAGTGAAGGATAAAAAGAGATATTTGAGAAATAATTAAACATTTGCATGATTAATTAATTTTTACATCTGTGCATATGTTTTACATGTACTCTGGATCCGTGTTTGGACTTGTTTTCTGAAATTGGACCACTCAAATTGTTGAAGCTCAAGTCTCTACTTGATAGAAACAAAATCTCAATATGAAGCATTAAATATATATTTTTACCAGTGAATTACATGAATAACGGAATCAAATTTCTTTAATATAATTTGTTTCCATTTTGTGCATTAATATATTTAAGCAAAATTCTATAATCCAAATGCAGGTTTCTTGTAGAAATAAAGCCATCACACACAATGTTAGTAGATGATATTTTATATTTTCTTCCATACAATCTGAGAATAAATTTCCAACATTCAGAGGCTTATAATTATAGGCCTGATTTCAAAAGTAAGGGGAAAACAACAGACTTTATTGAATTGAAAATGATTCAAGTTCCCATTGGGCATATCCGGAAAGCACCGTCGAGTATGTCAAAATCTAAATAATTTTCATATCATGATAACAAACTTTGAAACAAGAACCAAAAAATTAAAAAGAAACAATTTTAAGAGCAAAGAGAGAGAGAGACGAGAGAGAGAATAAATAGACAAACTTGTAGTAAATTTACCCCTAGTTTCAAAGAGTGAACGATTTCTAGGTGAATAAAAAACCTCTTGCTAAAACTAGCTACCCAAACAGAGAAGAACGGGAGAAAACAAATATAAGACTGTCTTCAATCACAGAAGATCCAGAATATAAAAACAGTTTTTAACCTGCATATAGAGAAGAAATTGAGAAGTAAATCATCTCTATAAGTATTCATATTAAGCAACTTACATCTCGTCAAAGTTCTCCTTGATCTCTCTTT
>FXXK01004093.1:0-12568 GCA_900184695.1 Betula pendula | reverse complement strand
TTAAGGTCAGTAGCATCTACATATCGTCAATCCCGTGGGGTCTGTGGTACTGGAAGTGCCCATACTTTCCGGCGGTCGCACATGGTGCCGCTATGAAACCACAACTTCATGTGCAGCGCCCAATAGCTTTGTATTTCAGCCATTTATCGGTCTCGTATCCTGAAAAAATGGGTAATTCAAAATTTTTAGTAAGTTGGATTAGTAATGTGTAGAAGTAACAATATTAATATTAAACAAATTTCCTTTTACCCCTTTGAAGTTTCCATGATGGTTATCGGCCTACGCCGTGTTTGTGTTGGCATTCCAACCCAAACCTTACCCTTGGGATTGTTAAGTGCTGGTGAACTCACTATTGATCTTTAAGCGCTCGATTCTCCTCACTACTTGTGTTGTTCGTGTACGGGATAATTCTCCAGTCGCAATTTGGATCTTTGGTAATATCTTGCCATGTCTTACCGAGATGGGAGCGAGACTTTGCGACGGGCGTCCAGGAATGTCAATTCGAATATTGAATCCACCGTCGGTGGCCATATTGCGTGTGTGGTCGCATGTTTTGCTAATTTGGGGTAGGGGGTGCACTATTGTGGATACACTCTATATGAGGGTTTATGTGAGGCTATGTGGCAATGACAACTAAAAAATTATCGGTCGAACAATGTACAAAAATATAATCAATCGTCTTAGTTAATACGTCGAAACCCTATTCAATTACCACATTTCTTAAGGTTAATCCAAAAAGGACTATTAACAATTTAAGAAAAAAAAAAAACACATTGAAAATGCTGAAGAGCGCATACCTTGGCCTTGTCAGCTTAATGGCAAGAGTAAGAATGTAGCTGTGATTCCATACCGGAACGAGAAATAAAAATAAACATATTAGTCTTACTGCTGCCAATTATTGACTGCCCCTTAGTCTTTTTTTAGTGGTTTCTTTCTGTTTGCAGAAGATGGCCAAAACAATTAATATGATCCGTTAGCAAGCCACATTGCTTTAGCAACTATGGAGATTCACTAATTTGAATGAGTGCAGAAATCGTGCACTGATTCAGCCTAGTGGTATTTTCTCATCGCTGTAAGCACTAATAATCCTATACGTATAAAGACATTCACAATGCATGCACAGAAAAAACATTTCACTCCACGTTTCTTGTTGAAGTTTTTATACTTCGAAGTTGAAGATTCCACCAAATCAACCCATTAGCCACCGCATTCCCCAACTCCATTACACAGCTGGTTAGGTAAGTAGCTACCTACTGATACTGGGAATGTTTGTTTTTCAAGCGCGTGCTAGTAACACAGATAGGTTTTACTGGAACTTGGGACCAAAGCATTACCAGCAAGTTGGGGAAACTTCACACTGAGCTAAGAATGTTCTAAAATAATAGGGATAGTAATTCATTACACGTTGAATGATTTAAATTCATTTGACACTCGTAGCCATGTTTCTCTTTGGAAGATTGATCACCTCATTTTTGATGCACTCTTAATGCTACGTCATCGTTGATTAGCCTAGATGTGAATACTCAATAAAAACGAAATAAGGAGTGTCAAAATGGCATCTTTACGGGTAATACCGTATTCTTGAACTTTGTTTCACGGGTTCAAAAAAAATTAGTAAGGCACCCTCAATGGGCCTCCCTTACTTCACTATCACTGAATTTATCAGCTAAATCTCTATATTCATACAAGGTCCTATCAGAAAAAAAAAAAAACAAATATTATATATAGTAGGGGATGATATATATTATATTTGGAAATGGCTTAGAATTTCGTTACTGCCGTTTGTATCGTGTGGGAGGTACTTCGGATCGCGTTCTTCTCTCCACACTCTCGGAATGGATTCAGGAAGCTTGTGCTGGAGATTGGCCTTGAGTTTCCCTGATCTTTTTCCCATTGTGTCCTCCTTTATAAGGAAAAATAGGCAGGAAATATAATAGTAGGCGACAATGAGTGGCCGTTCAAACAGCGATGTGGATGTTTATAGCTCTGAAATGATTCGCATGCGTTTGGGGGTGAATTGATGGTTGAAGTTTGCACACATGACATGCTGGGTTGCCGAGACCTTTTTTTTTTTTTTTTTTTTTTTTTTTGAAGGTGGGGAAAGACAGATGCAGGGGAAGAGACATCGATGTAGGGGAAAAGAACATCAAGGAGGAAAAAGGGGTGTCGGTGGGTCATTGGGGGCATTTTTTGGAGTTTATTTTTGCTCAATTTAAAAAAAAGTCACTGGCTTAACGTGCAGTGTGCAGGGTCACTGCACGATAAAATGTAGAAGGCACGCGGCTTTAACAAAAAAGCCTTTGTTTGACCAAAGCAACACAGGCAAGGTGATTTTGGACTAAAATTTGATGAGTCAAATCTTTCTTAAGGGAGCTAAATTGATGATTCATTACTGTGCCACCGTACTGACCAGTGTACAGTAAAAGCTTGGAAATTCTAAAAAGGGTTTAACAACGTATCTCTACAATTCTTTCTATTTTATATCCCTCAAAGGTCACATTCTCCTAACTGCTATCAAATCTTTGCCAACACCCATTATTTACTTTGTGTTTAACAACTTTGTTTTACATCCCAATATGGTGTTAGGTTAATTGATTTGATTAGTCAGTGTCCCCTCACTTGTGGCATCGGATGGCTTTTGCTTCCTTAATTGGACTGGGAAGAATTAGTTTTGGTAATTATCAAATATGCTGAGTATGCTTATGCCTTTAAACTCTCTCTAATTTCGTTGTTTTTCAGGATTGTCCTAATATGTGTACATTTTCGATTTTGGGATGGTGTTTAGGTGATCTCTAGAATAAGTTGGCGTGCGCTGAAAAAGGAAAACTTATACCTTAAGAACTTGTGAGAGATTAAGGTTTGTTTGTTAGGATCCTTGAGGTGTTTTTTTTTTTTTTTTTTTTTGTTTTATAAAAAAATTTTTTTTTAAGTTTTTAATAAAAATGAAGTTAATGTGATATAAACACAGGAAGAATGGTTTTAATTTTATTGTATTGAAAATGAAAAGTTTTTTTTTTATGAATTGTTTTATGCGGTTGAAATGTAATAAAAAGTGATGAGTGATATACAAGGTTTAAAACAAAATTGTTAAAAAACTTATTGATCAAATTTAACAGTGGTGTTGATTTTTGAGGTTAAAAAACAAGGGGGAAGGGGAGGGGGCGTTAACAAACAGAGCCTAAGTCAACTGCGACCTGTTTTCCTTTATTTTATTTTTTTATTTTAATTTTTAAGATTTATCTTATTTTTATAAAAGTACAATTATTTTTGTTTTTTAATTGTGACGCGGGCCAACAGCGTTGCAAAAAATTGTCTTAAAGATTCAATGGACGCACAAAACTAGTATATTATCTTAGTTAAACTTTTTAAAAAAAAATCAGAGCAAAAAACTATTTCACACTATTCTTGTTTGGGAGTGCTTCAATGTATTTACATATAGGTTCTCTTTTTGAAAGTCTATCCGAACCTTTCTTTTCGGAGCTATCGACTGTCTCAACAAAATAATAGAGTTCTAAGGTGTTTCCATTAACAAGCCTCTCTCAATGGATTAAAAGCATGGAAAAAGGATCATCATTCCTATGTGTAGATTTTCTCTTTCTTTGGCGCCCGACACTTGTCTTTGTTTTCTTTAGACAGGGCTAATGAGTGCCAAACACTTCACAGCTGGTGGCGCCTCATGACACTAGGAGCTACTCTACCCCTCCATAATGCACTCTTCATTCATTTCTGCCTTACTCTCAGTATCCTAATTTCCTCCATTGTTACCTTGATTTCCTCATTTTAGGTGGCGTATCAACTTTCTTATAGTAGCCAGGAGGAATGATGTCTATATGAATACTCGCTATCAAGGCAAGATCACTGGCTCCATTTTGTGGAATAAGTTTCTGGTCTTCCATATTAGGGTTGGGTGGGCTGATTTGACAGTTACTTTGGTGGACGTGCCTTGCAAGGCTCATTTGACAATGCTTAACCAACTCAAGCAGACTGTTATTAAAAAATAAATAATCAATTAATAATTTAATCATGCTTGGAGATAAAAAAATGTATACTCCTCTTTGCATTATTTATCGTACTATTTCCATTGGCTAGTGACAGTTTTAAGTGCTTTTATTTCAACCTTTTTTTTTAAAAAAAAAAAAAGTCACTTAAACACACAAGGAACGGTGTATATCTGTTTTATGGATAAATGGAGTGTGAAGAGTTTACTCAAGAAAAAAAAAAAGGGCTCAAAGGGTGGATAGAACATCTAACTTTTCTAGTTATTTATTGCATTGGCTATGTAAATTGCAAACTTGGTGTCAATTTCTCCCGCTTAAATCCCTGAAAGTTTTGGTCATAGGGTGTGAAAACAAAGCCACCAAATTAGGGGACAAACAGCTGGTTGAATTTTGTGATCAAGGTCTAAGGCTGATGGGAAAATCGATACATGTACGTCCAATGAATGGGAAGGGACCTCAGCAGTTTTGTCTTCTGAAGCTACCATCTTTTGCTGCCATCAAGTCAGGAAGCACAATGGCGCCTGATTTCCCTCCTTCCTCAGCACTCAGGCGTCTTAATCTATCATAGTTAATGCATGCCACCCACATTATTTGCTGGGCATGTCGTCTTTGGCATGCTGCTCGGGGGGGGGCCAACTATGCGGATTCATCCTGGTTGCGACACCGCTCTCTCTGGGCTCTCATAATCCTGTGTCAGGTTTCTCTACACTTCGAGCCGAGAACACACAAAAGTCCCATCAGGGTCCCTGACAACACATTAGGTCTTGAACTATCGCATTTTAGTTATGCCACGCCATCACATGAATGAATTCAACGCAAATCACTTCGTTGATATTGAAAATAGTGAGTTCACTAGGATAGGGACTGTATACAAATTGCGATGATATTGATATAGAATCATGGGAACTGTTTTTGTGTAATAATGAGACAAGTCAGGCGGTCTCATCGTTCTATGTGGGACTACAAATGCCTGTTTTTGATTGGGTGATCAGTCTGTTTGTGTCTATGTATGTTATAGTTTGGAATAATTACGTTGTAGACTTTCGGCATACATGCTAAACCATTATTCCTACTTAATACAGATATTAGATAAACCTAAGATTAAGATTTGGGAACAATTTACGAAACTTTACTTTTTTTTTTTTACCTGGTTCAGATTAAAAAACGAGGGGCTGGAAGATTACATTCCGATACCGGTGACTCTGGTGTAATTGATCCGCTGTTAAGCCCCTGCTCACTGCACCCATTTAGGAAATGGTTGGGAATCCGAAAAAGACAGTTATACGGAGCAGCAGGAACCAAATGATGACATATATTGCGTCTAACTTCTCAAATGTCCTCTCATAATCATTCCAGCCTGTAGTCAAGCATATTTATTTATACTTCCCAACAAGGAATTATATGCAACGTCTGGCCAAAAAAGTTACAATTTCACTTTTTTTTTCAGTATCACTATGTCACTCGTTGCCTTTACACTTAGGTTAAGTAGGGCTGGTTTTACAAAGCTATGAAGTAATTAAAATTTCCACACATTAAACTTCACTTGCCTTTTGGGAGGAAATGTGTCTTACCCAGTATAAACATTACCAACAAGCAGTCCGTCAACTATTACCATGCCTAAAGCCGTATCTGGCTCGTCAGATTTTCTTCCGCTGACAATCGAGTCTCTCCACATTCTTCCACACCTAGTTGCGCATTTTTCGCGCATGCCAAACAGGATCATTTTTGGGCCATCTCTTTATTGCAAGTTGACGCTTCATGACACGTTGTAGTCAGGGCATGGGCAGGCCAACGATTTTGGTGCCATTAAAACAAAAAAAATAGTAGTTCACACGGTTCTCCCTTGTAGCTATCACAGTACAGTAAGTCCCTAGTGATGCCTCGTCTTCTGGAATATTGCTTGTTAGCAGCAATTGCAGCAGACTCTTGGGAATAGAATGACCTCAATTGGTCTTTCAATGGAAATTTCAGTTGTACGCACTTATTGCCACCAGTATAAGCCAGATCATCTTGGATCAACCACCCCTTCAGCGGTTTTCACAATTCCTGCATTTACACTTCTTAACATTTTGTAGGTAGCATAAAAAAAAATGTTCCAACTAGCATGACGATGTTAAGGCTTCTCCTTTTTTGGTTTGTTAGTTTTCTCTCCATCAATGAAAAATTACGTAAAGGCAACAGGCTTCTTCCTCAAATAATGGGATGCTTAGTGAAATGATTTTCTTTTCAATTCGTGTTTTTCTTCCTTTCCTTTCGTTCAATAATGTTAACATTGAGTTTCTTTTTGACAAAGTGCTCAATGACTCCAAATGGAAAGCCTTGAGATGGAGAATAATATGGGTCTGCTAAATCCTCTACTTCTGGCTATTATATGCACTACAATCCTCTCTTTAGTCTTTGGTTTAACTTCTTCACTGCTATGTGCACCGTTAAGCTTATAGAGCTACTCTCTTAGTTGAAGCTTGACCCAACACTGCGTCCTCACAGGATGCATCCAATGTGTGTTGGTTAATTTCTTTTCTTTTCAGTACCCCAACTTCACAACTTGTCTTTCGTCACTTTTAGACACTTGCTGAAATTCTGTTTTGTTGTACCCTAACTAACTTTGTTGTTAGTTTCTCCACTGTCTACTTCTTAGAGGATGTTTAAAACCCATTGTTGTCAATCATAGCCTGACCTGTCTGAACAGATCAGCAAATTTTAAATAAAAAAATGGATTTTGTTTTTCTTCTTATATTCATTTTTCCTGTTATGAGGAAATGAATAAGTTTCATTGTCTGTACACTGATCTGAATTGTTACATTTAGCATCATGACCAAATTTCATTTAGCTAAAGACTAGCCCATATATAACAGTTTTTACACAGGAATTACCCCACCCATTAAATAGAACAGATCAGTCCATTTCACCTGAGAATGAGGTGCTCATACGCTCATTCACCATTTTCACCCTTTCCAAACTTTCTTAACCCTTTGTTTCTAAATTAACTAAGAAACGAAAATCAATACAAATGAAAAGCACACATGTCAAAACCTACGGGTTCATATATCTACTTGATGACTATGTGGTCCATATGCTTAAAAAGAATTACGCAAAGAAGGGACCAACACCGTGATGAATCAGCAAGGGAATATATCAAACAACGAGTTTGTACGGTTATGATTTTCCGATCTATTATTTTGGGGGAGTTGCGGTGTACGTGTCAAAACAGAACTCTTGTAACATGTTTGAGCCTTGCCTTAGACTCAATCACCAACTAATGAAGGAAAATCCAATTATTACAATTACTGAGATCTTCCGTTGAATTATAAACACACAAGAAAAAGTAGGAAATTCAAACCACTTATCAACCTCTCATCTACCCATGAAAATTCATGCCTTGCAATCTTTTCAACACGCTGGATAAGAAACTTGAGCAATGTATCTCAATTATACTTTCCTCGTTAATTAGACTGGCACAATATCAATGATTACTCCATTGCAAGTGTAAACTCGCAGAAAGGTGGTATATGATCCCTCGCTTAAGTATGTGCTTAAAAATGAAGATATTAGCCTTGGAAATTTTCTTGGGCACATGTCGCACAATTTTACAAACTCAGCATATTTCAGAATATTCTGAAAAAAAAAATGATTAAAAAAAATTCTATGGCAACTTGCTGTTGATCCTGCTTTCGTGTCCATACTTTCATTTATCAACTCTCTTTTGCATCCACAAGAACTTTATAAACCTATTTGAGATTCTTCATACTTACAAATGCTGCCTTTAATTGAGATGGTTTTAACACCAAAAAGATAAAGTTACTTATCAGGTGTGTTAGAAAGGTATTGAACTGAGCACAGGTATATTAATTGGTATCTCCAATTATCATTTCTAAACCCGAAAACTCTCCTTAGTTTTCAAGTTGTTATATCACAGACTGCTTTGAAATGAATTCCTTGGCCTCTGCGGTTTTCCGTTACAAACTAATAACCTCACAATATTTAGAATACATTGGATATCTTTCGCAATTTTCTGTCAACATTCCCTCTTGACCTTTACCTCGTCCTGGCGGTGGAAGGCGATTCAATGTGGGTACGAGAGGGGAGTTAACGGGAACGGCACGTGGCAGGGGGGGGTGAATGAGGAAGAGAAGGTGAGTGATAAGAGGTGGAAGGAGAGGACTAACACTGCCAAAAGGAGTAAGATGATCTGAGCTTCCAGTTCAAAAAGACGAGCAAATTGACTAGGGCATTTTGCAGTTTTTGGTTGAAGGATTTACACAATCTAGTTTTCAGTTCAAAAGGAATGCATCTGAAGCACTCCATTCAATGCCATAAGCACTTAAGTGATGTACTGGACGACGCCTAAACTCAATGCATCTCACTTATTATTTATGACGACCGAAACTTCACAAGAGACATCATCATATCTGTAAATGCAGCCAGCAATAGAAAAAGAGCAAGAACTAGTTCAGAATACTGATTAAATAAATGTTAAGAGTATATGAAAAGGATTTGAATGAGGATTAGATTACCCCAAATGATGGAATTTTATTAGGATTAGAATAGATTTGAATAAATTCAAATCATTTGTAAGCTCTATAAATAGAACCTTGTACACAATCATATAATTAATAAGAGCACAATGTAGCCCTACAAGGCTCTACCCCAGTGGTGGACGCACATGTCTAAGACTGAACCATTACGAGAAAGCTCTTTTTATTTCTTTTTATCAAAGTCGCTTTAGTTGCACGAGACTTTTACCAAAATCATTTTCTTCTTCCGCTCAAGTATTTAAAGTGTACAAGTAAAGGAGTGGGGAATTTCAACCTTGAGAATGCTCTGTCTTCTTCTAATTTTTAATTCATCAGAATTCACCGATAACATCAACGACACAAAGAGAAGCACATGAAGATGAAAGAAGAAGCATGCTAAAACTAATATAAATAAATAAATAAACAAATAAAAATAAAAATAAAAAATGGAATGCCTTTCTGATCAACAAATCTAAAAAAGCCTGTGAACTAGGTAAAAGACTATATCCCAGGAAGGAACTACTAATCTTCAACTCAAATCTTTGAATACCAACATATCAATTTTTTATAGATTTAACTCATAAAAAGGTGAAGCTTTTCCCATTCTAGATCAATTTGACTGGCATCAATACCACCTTTGTCATCCAAGTCTTCATTACTAATCTGTTGAGAACCAAAGAGAACACACCCAACACTGAAAAGATGCTCAAAGAACATCAAATCTCAGTCAAATTAATCAAACGGGACAATCATTTCCAACTTCCAATAAAACCCAGTAAGAAAATAACATCAAAAGTTCAATTGAAGATCAACAAACTAACAATGTAGATACCACAGTTCCCATCTAACGAACTAAACAGAACAAAAATTCAGACCCGAAGCATTTACAAAAAAAATCATTAACAGAAATGAGATAAGAGCAGAGAAATAGAGAGAAATGTGATTGCAAGACCAGATATTAGCTCTATTTAACTCAAACTTAATACTGCAATACACAAACGAATACAATTTCAGGAGCCCAAAAAAAAAAAAAATTGAAATTAATCAGGAAAAAAAACAAAAACAAAACAAAAAAAAAAAAAAAGATTTGAGACATACCCAGATGCCGGAATGGACGAGAATCTGAGTTGCTTCGGAGAAATCGCAGGTCTTGGAAAGTTAGCTTCAGCTGCACACTGGTGGAACCGAAGCTGACAGGCTTATTTTATATAAGAGAGAAAAGAAAAAAGAAAACGTTTCGTTTTCGACAGGGTAAGGGTAAGTGAAAAGAAAACGTTTCGCCAAAACAACCAGCGATATGGTTTGCTTCATTCAATTCCCTGGTACGGACATAAATTAGATGGCGTCGCGGGATTTTGGTGATCTTTTTGTTGCCCTCTTTTTGGCTTTTCTTTTTTTTTTTTTTTTTTTTTTTTTGTTATTCCCTTCCTATTCAAGTTTTCTTCCTTTGATTTAAAAAAATTCTTCCTTTAATCCCTCGGTATACTTTTAGAAAAAAAACTAAAAGGCAAAATTTTAGGACTTGAAATAATATTGAGCCATGTTGAGTCATTATAAGACAAGTGTGACGAATAATTTGGTGTTATACATGAAAAAACAATGTTACACATTATTTTTTTACCCATCTTTCACCACATTATTGTTGAACCAAAAAGAATAAAAACACAAAAAAAAAAAAAGACACAAATTGTTTGAAGTTCGAGGGTAACCTACCTTGCAAACATGTTTGCCGATATAAAGCATTTAAAAAATAAATAAATAAACATATTTAAAATTATGAGATCTTAAGTTCAAGTCAATGATTCACCTAATATTCAATTCTTAGAAGTAAAGTCATGCATGATGCATCCAAGATTTTATTGAGCTGTAAAATAAGGATTGTGACTTTATCATTATTTAAACAAAAAATTATAATGAAAGTTCAACCACTTTCTTCTATTAGTAAAAATAACACGTAGCGAAATAAAAATTTGGTACCTTTGTTGCACCGAAATAAGATTTGGCTGAAATTATTTCACGTATTTGGCTCTTGAATTACTAGCACTTTCTTCTTCTGATGGTAGAGTATGCTATTAGATCGATATTCATAGTCTAAATACTTTACACATGCTTAGTAAACAAGATAAAGAGAGATTTTCTTTGGTTCATTCTCACTCGCACCGTTATGCAAATTTTTTCACATTATCACACACACCACAAAATGTGTGACCATCTGTTTTTAACACACTGTTTAACATTCAAACGTTACATACATTTTTCTCTCATTTAGTCTGTTGTGGATGTTACATATGGCTTCCAATTATTGGGCGCCGTTAATGATTACATTTTCCTTTAACGTCCTTTGAAACTTAACCACCAAGCCAAAAAAGGTTTGTAAAGCTGGATTTGGCTTAAGTGTTGTAAACAAAATTACAGCATATATGCTGTAATTTTTTCAACAATTCAAATTTGCTATACTATTTTTTACGGCATCTAAGCTAAATCCGGAAAAGTTCCATCACTTTGAATAGAAAGAAACTTATTACATTGCAACTTTAAGAGTGACAATAATTGGGTTCATGCATGAAACACATTACACATGGCTGCCAATTGTTGGGCGCCATTAATGATTACATTTTCCTTTAACATCCTTTGAAACTTAGCCACCAAGCCAAAGAAGGTTTGTAAAGTTAGATTTGGCTAAGGTGTTGTAAACAAAATTACAGAATATGTATTGTAGCTTTTTTTAACGATTCAAATTTAATTTCACTTTCTCTTTTTCTCTTAGAAAATTTGAAATTAAATTTAGACCATTAAAAAAATTACAAAACATCAGTTGTACTTTTTTTTATAGCACTTGAGCTAAATCCGATAAAATTCAATCACTTTGGATAGAAAGAAAGTTATTACATTGCAACTTTAAGAGCGACAATAATTGGGTTCATGCATGAAGCACATTTGTATAATCCCAGTGAAGAAAACGGTTTAATTTATTTAAAATCGTTGTAAAAATAATCCGGCACATGGAAGATGGGATTGGATTAGAGCGGTCAAAAAACAAGGATCTCGATTAAAGTTAATTTTATTTTAGAGTGGGACCTACTTTTACAGAAAATGATCTTTTTCGTTTCATTTGAAATGGAGAGTATCAAGTTAGTGTAAATTTAAGAGTAGAATTGTCTAAAACTGAATACTCTTCATTTTAAATGACTAGTTTACCCATCAATTTACACTAACTTGATACTCTCTATTTCAAATGAAATGAAGAGGATCCTAGTCCTACTTTTAGGATGTCAATAGTTTTTTCCACAACAAGATTTTGTTAGAAAATTACAAAAAAAAAAAAGATTTTCTTAGAAAGGAGACCCATCATAAGATGAAGGTGACATGGAAGAAAATAATTTTTACGTGGCAAAATACTAATCTTATAATAGAATTTTATAATGTGATATAATATCCTTGTATTTGATGTGTGTTGTATCATGTGACATCATTTTATAATTTTTTTGTGATAAAAAATTTATTTTATAGAATAGTACTATTAAAAATTATAAAATTTGTGGAGATTTTTCGATTTTCCTCTCGATTGAAAAAAAAAAAAAAAAAAATAGGTGTATGCTTCTCCTAACAAAGTCACTCCTTATTTTTGCTTTAGCAAAACCATTTTTCTTTTGTTCCGAAAATTTGCTGGAGAAAAGGCAATCATCCCTGAAATTGAATTAATAAAATGAAACCAATATCTTTGTATAAATATTAAATACCATTGCATAAGTGTAAATACACAAAAATTTAAAGGGTACCAAGGTAAAGTTGGTTTTGGTTGAAAATCTGAGAAGCATCCAAAACCGTGGGACTTTGGCCGTGGTATTATAAAAGTGTTAGACTATCTAAAACGCAGTTTTCGTGCCAATCACCAAACCCAAAACCATGAGCACAGGTGTGATTCGTGCACAAAATGAGCCGCAAACGCAAACACGTGTTGCATGCCGTGTGGCCTCTACTAAAAGTAAAGCTACTTTTAATATTTATTTATCATATTTAATTTTTATTGATCGATGACATTGGTTTTTTGAGTGA
>FXXK01004092.1:0-10151 GCA_900184695.1 Betula pendula | reverse complement strand
AAGTATTTGATACTTTGAGAAAGTAGATTATCACTCTTTAAAGTTTACTTTGAGGAGGATATATATAGAGTTTTCCCAAGAAAAAATATCTAGGTATGGTGTTATAAAATACATAATTTAAGGAATTATGGACGGAGTTTTTCTCTAAATTGGGTTGGAGAAATTTCTTCCAACTCAATCTATAAAAATAGCATGTATCTCTTTAGCATGTGAGATGCACATATTTTTTTAATAGTATGGATAAAGATGCACGTGTTTTTTTTAACGCAGGAGTAAGATGACAGGAGTGATTATCTATTCAAGTCACGGTTGGACGTTTATTTTTAAGTCTGAGGCTTTTGTATTTATTTTTATTTAACTAGTTGTCAAGTGCTGAATAACATATTCGACGATAATTAATCTCACAAACTTTTTTGCTTGTCAAATATTAGGTTCTCTTAGTAATACTAGAAAGCTTTAAGTTCCTTCATAATCTAAAGTTAGGGTTATATTAGACTTAACAATTTATTTTATTATTAGCAATTTGAGCAGCATCAATTTTTTGGCTGCTAGCAATCTTGGGTCGCATCGCTTGGGGAATCCAATTCTTTACCCACTTTACATCCCACCATCCCTTCGTTTTCTGGCACTTGATTAAGTTTAGAAATTAACGCATCTTTTTCTCATTTTTATGGCTTAACTGTAGGGAAAAAGAAATCTTTTTAACATCCTTTAGTTCTCCTAGCCTTTGTTAAGAAAATCGTTGTACTCTTTTATATTAACAAAAGATGATATGGTAGCGCTATAACTCCGCATTAACATTCTCTAACAGTTAGGTACAACGCTCCCATCAGAAATAAAATAAAGATGATCCTAGTGAAGTATCTTCAATGACCCATCCCCTGATTCCTCCTGTGTGAGCCTACTCTTGCCATCGCTAGGCATTTCTTTAGACTATGCTCCATATATACTTGAGAAAACATCAAGTCTGAACGCTGCATGGACTGCATGCAAACAGATTGAAAAGGCATATTCAGATCCTTTGCAAAGATCACAAACAAGACAATGAATAAATGTATACATTTTTTGGACATGGTCTCAAGCTTCAAATGAAGAACTTGAGAAGCTGCAATGATTGCCCGTTGCGCAAGGCATATTCACACAAGCATCTCGTATATGCTAACCATATATAAAAAAATATGTGATTTATCTTTTTCACTATTCATGGTCATTGGATAACCGGCTAATCTCGAACAATGATTCGAAAAAATATTTTTCAATGTATTGGTCGTATGAAAATTCGTAAAAGAAATTAATTTCTGTGGATACATATAAAACCTATAATATATATACCATAATAATTCAACTTGAGATAGAGTTTGCAAGAAATAGAGCATCGAAACTACACGAAGAGGGGTCTGCACGAATTTGTTCAATAAAAAAAGGCAAAGTCTAGAGATTAATGATTTTCAAGCAATGAATAGAGTAAGTTCATATGTGAATCAATCAGAGGACATCATGTCATGCTAAGCATGAACGGGATTTACGTAAATTTTGTTGGGTAATGCGAGATAAGAGGTAGATGAGTTAGGTAGATTTTGTGGTGTACGTAATTTATTCTTGCTCTCTCGCTCTCTAGATTACTTTGGTAAGAGTATGCATATAATTGAGGAACAATCTTTGCATAAGATGTCTTAAAGGAATATCCTTAAATGTTGGGCCTCACTTTTGGGCATTTATGAATTCTCACTCAGCCCCCCACTGCAGACGTGATCCCTTATACAACTACTGCACAAAAACCAACAATGACAAAGAGGGAACAAGAGATTGCACATATGGCTTTCTCTTTGTCTGATAGCTACACCTCGTCTTAACTTTTACACCATATCATTATTGAGTTGATGTGAGTTCGTAACAGAACTCTGCTTGGGCAAAGGGGTATAGTAGCTCCATAATTAGCCGAGTGTTTTTTCTCATCACAAAAATATAGGCAAGAAATTAGTCGATAGTATGGTATTTATGAGGAGTAGACAAGGATATGAACCACATTAGTATATAAGCGCATAGTATAAATAAAGGAGCCAGAGATTGTAAACGCAATTTTTTAAAATCTAGAAATCTTGTACATGAAAAACGATTGTAGTAATAAACATTATCATGATAGGTAATAGAAATATACACATAATCAATACGCTACAGGGGATACTTAAATACACTACGAACGCCTATATTAACTGTTAATTTGGAATGATTAATTAAATTCAAACCAAATATAATATTATAACAGGAGCATTGGCAGTATTAGAATCTATATAGAATTGATATTAGTCGCATGGTGTATTTTTGTCGCTATAATTTGAATTTGATATTCCTTCTGCATTGCTTCTAATACTTGTCATTATATTTTTGGGTGCCAGAGAACAATCTACCTTCTAACAATGGAGTGAGATTAGGACCATACGACGAATGGAGTTTTGGATACATTATTGATGCGATAATTTCTCCTAATGTGAATAGAAGAGAGGCGGATAATTCGACCGCTGTCATCCCGATTGGATAGGTGAGAGACATTTAATGTGCATTAATATAGCTTTTTAGGGCATGTACAATCTCCAGTTGTTTTTCGGTCATCCCTCTAATATTATACATATCATATACTCATGGGCTGCAAAGAATTGTATTATCAGAGGTGTTCGAAGAAACATACTCAAGTTGACACTTCTTCTAAGAGAATTGATTTAAATCCATGTAATAGTATAATCTTTGTGCTCATCATACAGTAAAGAGAAGATTAAAAAAATAATATTAACAGAATACCGGTCAGATGTAGTAACCTAATAGGCTGATAAACAATTGCGATGATAAGCTAGTCAATCATCTTATATCCAATCTCCCAATGGTTATATCTGTTATTCTTGCAGGGTTGGTTGTCCACCTTCTGAAGAATTTAACAAGTGGTGGTCAACACTTTCTAGGACAATTGATATGGGCTAAATTTTTAAAGCAATTAGATCCGAAACCCATATTTGAAAGAGAATACCCGATTGGATCTACCTATCAAAAACCCTGCTAGGATACAGTAGATCCTATCTCCCAGGAAAAGTTTAAATATGGAAGTGTCAAAATCATGGACACAAGGCCTTTCAGTGGAATATAGCTGTAAATTTCAGGTCTTAACACAATTCCCGCAGTAAAAAAGATATATGCGTACTTGTTTAAACGCTTATTGTATAGTTTCGACGCGGTAAAGTTTTTCATTAATGTCCTTAAAAAAAAAATTTTTTAAAAAAAAGTCTGATAGGCCTTTCCACTTCAATGTAAGCCAACATTCTAATCCCCAGGGCTTGGCTTTTGGCTTTCATCACGTTTTAAAAAAAAATGGTTTGAACGAGTTCTTTTCATAATACATTTGCCTAATTTAGCCACTAAACCGCCCCGCACGCAGCCCGCTAGGCTAGGCATAATTTGCTTGGGCCACAAATAGAATGCTCTATACCCATTAAAAGAAGTATATAAGTATATATTAACTCAGATGACCATATCTTTCCTTTATGTTGACCTTTTTTTGCTTCATTGATAATTCACTGACTGACCTGATATTGGCAGTGTCTCATTCAATAAACTCGGATTTTAAGTTCGCACAACGCAAGGTTTATGAGAAGTTTAGGACAATATGCTTCCACATTAATCAATCAACACTTAGGTAAAAGGTTTTAATTAAGTGTTTGAATCGCTTAATCTG
This sequence comes from Betula pendula, assembly GCA_900184695.1. NCBI lineage: Eukaryota > Viridiplantae > Streptophyta > Magnoliopsida > Fagales > Betulaceae > Betula > Betula pendula. The sequence goes on along the minus strand of FXXK01004092.1, from coordinate 6,430 downwards.
GTACTCCTTTCTAAGATCACCAGGGCGTTATTTTGCAATATGCGGCTGCCCCTTGGATAAGGGTTCCAACCAAGATGTATTTTATTATTGAAAAGGGAACAATTATAAGAGCATTTCTCATACTACATAGAAATGGATTAGACTATATTTGGTTAGGGTGTTGTTATATATAATTAAAAGATCTTTCGAATTAGTATAAATATATTGTATTATTACAATGTGATAATGTACTAATGAGAATGGTATCATTTTCCACCAAAATTTTTGTGATTTATGTCATAGAAAAATTGAGCCCCAAAAATCTGTATTATTTTTTACTAAGAAGAAGTGTCTAATCAAAAGTGAAGAAAAATATTTTGAAATATTTTTTTTTTTACGCCTCAAAAACATGCAATTTTTATATATAGATCTTTTTAAGCCATTCAATACATGAACAGCCTATTCAATAGTTATAAATTATACTTATCAAATAATTATAGTGACCTAGTCGCCTTCTACTGCACATGCTCCTAAACATCCAAAATATCATTAACATAAAACAAAAAGGTATGTCGGTAGACTTATAAGCGGTTGGAAGACACCTCGCTAAAAACGGAAAGAAAAAAAGTTAAAAGTCTATGTTTTTCTTGAAAAAAAATTATCAATTAAGTTTAATGTGGTATTTCTGTTATTTAAATAAATTTTATTCTAGTAATTTATTGAAGTGATTGATTGTTTGATATGAATATTTTCAGACAAGGATAATTTGCTTTTTGCCCATTTAAAGAAATGCTCAAGCAGTATGTGCTCGCGTTTCACAGTGCTTTTTGGATAATATTGTGTATGATTTAGAGAGAGAGAGAGAGAGAGCTTTTTGGATCATATTGTGTATGATTGAGAGAGAGAGAGAGAGAGAGAGTTATGTTAATAAGTTATGTGGAATATGGCATGTTGACAATTATCTATTTTAGTTAAGAGTTTGAGTCTATATTGGCTTAGTTTATTGGAAGTAAGAGTTTATAGTATATCTCATAATTATAAGATTAGGAGTCTTATCTTTTAAGTGGGTAGGAGTTCATCTCTAAGTTTATGCTTTTGTATTTATTAGAAGTAGGAGTTTGAGTCTATATTGCCTTAGTTTAATAGAAGTTCATCTCTAAGTTTAATAAGTTATGTGGAATATGGCATGTGACAATTATCTATTTCAGTTAAGAGTTTGAGTCTATATTGCCGTAGTTTATTAGAAGTAGGAGTTTGTAGTATATCGCACGCAGGAGTAAGATGACAGGAGTGATTATCTATTCAAGTCACGGTTGGACGTTTATTTTTAAGTCTGAGGCTTTTGTATTTATTTTTATTTAACTAGTTGTCAAGTGCTGAATAACATATTCGACGATAATTAATCTCACAAACTTTTTTGCTTGTCAAATATTAGGTTCTCTTAGTAATACTAGAAAGCTTTAAGTTCCTTCATAATCTAAAGTTAGGGTTATATTAGACTTAACAATTTATTTTATTATTAGCAATTTGAGCAGCATCAATTTTTTGGCTGCTAGCAATCTTGGGTCGCATCGCTTGGGGAATCCAATTCTTTACCCACTTTACATCCCACCATCCCTTCGTTTTCTGGCACTTGATTAAGTTTAGAAATTAACGCATCTTTTTCTCATTTTTATGGCTTAACTGTAGGGAAAAAGAAATCTTTTTAACATCCTTTAGTTCTCCTAGCCTTTGTTAAGAAAATCGTTGTACTCTTTTATATTAACAAAAGATGATATGGTAGCGCTATAACTCCGCATTAACATTCTCTAACAGTTAGGTACAACGCTCCCATCAGAAATAAAATAAAGATGATCCTAGTGAAGTATCTTCAATGACCCATCCCCTGATTCCTCCTGTGTGAGCCTACTCTTGCCATCGCTAGGCATTTCTTTAGACTATGCTCCATATATACTTGAGAAAACATCAAGTCTGAACGCTGCATGGACTGCATGCAAACAGATTGAAAAGGCATATTCAGATCCTTTGCAAAGATCACAAACAAGACAATGAATAAATGTATACATTTTTTGGACATGGTCTCAAGCTTCAAATGAAGAACTTGAGAAGCTGCAATGATTGCCCGTTGCGCAAGGCATATTCACACAAGCATCTCGTATATGCTAACCATATATAAAAAAATATGTGATTTATCTTTTTCACTATTCATGGTCATTGGATAACCGGCTAATCTCGAACAATGATTCGAAAAAATATTTTTCAATGTATTGGTCGTATGAAAATTCGTAAAAGAAATTAATTTCTGTGGATACATATAAAACCTATAATATATATACCATAATAATTCAACTTGAGATAGAGTTTGCAAGAAATAGAGCATCGAAACTACACGAAGAGGGGTCTGCACGAATTTGTTCAATAAAAAAAGGCAAAGTCTAGAGATTAATGATTTTCAAGCAATGAATAGAGTAAGTTCATATGTGAATCAATCAGAGGACATCATGTCATGCTAAGCATGAACGGGATTTACGTAAATTTTGTTGGGTAATGCGAGATAAGAGGTAGATGAGTTAGGTAGATTTTGTGGTGTACGTAATTTATTCTTGCTCTCTCGCTCTCTAGATTACTTTGGTAAGAGTATGCATATAATTGAGGAACAATCTTTGCATAAGATGTCTTAAAGGAATATCCTTAAATGTTGGGCCTCACTTTTGGGCATTTATGAATTCTCACTCAGCCCCCCACTGCAGACGTGATCCCTTATACAACTACTGCACAAAAACCAACAATGACAAAGAGGGAACAAGAGATTGCACATATGGCTTTCTCTTTGTCTGATAGCTACACCTCGTCTTAACTTTTACACCATATCATTATTGAGTTGATGTGAGTTCGTAACAGAACTCTGCTTGGGCAAAGGGGTATAGTAGCTCCATAATTAGCCGAGTGTTTTTTCTCATCACAAAAATATAGGCAAGAAATTAGTCGATAGTATGGTATTTATGAGGAGTAGACAAGGATATGAACCACATTAGTATATAAGCGCATAGTATAAATAAAGGAGCCAGAGATTGTAAACGCAATTTTTTAAAATCTAGAAATCTTGTACATGAAAAACGATTGTAGTAATAAACATTATCATGATAGGTAATAGAAATATACACATAATCAATACGCTACAGGGGATACTTAAATACACTACGAACGCCTATATTAACTGTTAATTTGGAATGATTAATTAAATTCAAACCAAATATAATATTATAACAGGAGCATTGGCAGTATTAGAATCTATATAGAATTGATATTAGTCGCATGGTGTATTTTTGTCGCTATAATTTGAATTTGATATTCCTTCTGCATTGCTTCTAATACTTGTCATTATATTTTTGGGTGCCAGAGAACAATCTACCTTCTAACAATGGAGTGAGATTAGGACCATACGACGAATGGAGTTTTGGATACATTATTGATGCGATAATTTCTCCTAATGTGAATAGAAGAGAGGCGGATAATTCGACCGCTGTCATCCCGATTGGATAGGTGAGAGACATTTAATGTGCATTAATATAGCTTTTTAGGGCATGTACAATCTCCAGTTGTTTTTCGGTCATCCCTCTAATATTATACATATCATATACTCATGGGCTGCAAAGAATTGTATTATCAGAGGTGTTCGAAGAAACATACTCAAGTTGACACTTCTTCTAAGAGAATTGATTTAAATCCATGTAATAGTATAATCTTTGTGCTCATCATACAGTAAAGAGAAGATTAAAAAAATAATATTAACAGAATACCGGTCAGATGTAGTAACCTAATAGGCTGATAAACAATTGCGATGATAAGCTAGTCAATCATCTTATATCCAATCTCCCAATGGTTATATCTGTTATTCTTGCAGGGTTGGTTGTCCACCTTCTGAAGAATTTAACAAGTGGTGGTCAACACTTTCTAGGACAATTGATATGGGCTAAATTTTTAAAGCAATTAGATCCGAAACCCATATTTGAAAGAGAATACCCGATTGGATCTACCTATCAAAAACCCTGCTAGGATACAGTAGATCCTATCTCCCAGGAAAAGTTTAAATATGGAAGTGTCAAAATCATGGACACAAGGCCTTTCAGTGGAATATAGCTGTAAATTTCAGGTCTTAACACAATTCCCGCAGTAAAAAAGATATATGCGTACTTGTTTAAACGCTTATTGTATAGTTTCGACGCGGTAAAGTTTTTCATTAATGTCCTTAAAAAAAAAATTTTTTAAAAAAAAGTCTGATAGGCCTTTCCACTTCAATGTAAGCCAACATTCTAATCCCCAGGGCTTGGCTTTTGGCTTTCATCACGTTTTAAAAAAAAATGGTTTGAACGAGTTCTTTTCATAATACATTTGCCTAATTTAGCCACTAAACCGCCCCGCACGCAGCCCGCTAGGCTAGGCATAATTTGCTTGGGCCACAAATAGAATGCTCTATACCCATTAAAAGAAGTATATAAGTATATATTAACTCAGATGACCATATCTTTCCTTTATGTTGACCTTTTTTTGCTTCATTGATAATTCACTGACTGACCTGATATTGGCAGTGTCTCATTCAATAAACTCGGATTTTAAGTTCGCACAACGCAAGGTTTATGAGAAGTTTAGGACAATATGCTTCCACATTAATCAATCAACACTTAGGTAAAAGGTTTTAATTAAGTGTTTGAATCGCTTAATCTGGTACTCCTTTCTAAGATCACCAGGGCGTTATTTTGCAATATGCGGCTGCCCCTTGGATAAGGGTTCCAACCAAGATGTATTTTATTATTGAAAAGGGAACAATTATAAGAGCATTTCTCATACTACATAGAAATGGATTAGACTATATTTGGTTAGGGTGTTGTTATATATAATTAAAAGATCTTTCGAATTAGTATAAATATATTGTATTATTACAATGTGATAATGTACTAATGAGAATGGTATCATTTTCCACCAAAATTTTTGTGATTTATGTCATAGAAAAATTGAGCCCCAAAAATCTGTATTATTTTTTACTAAGAAGAAGTGTCTAATCAAAAGTGAAGAAAAATATTTTGAAATATTTTTTTTTTTACGCCTCAAAAACATGCAATTTTTATATATAGATCTTTTTAAGCCATTCAATACATGAACAGCCTATTCAATAGTTATAAATTATACTTATCAAATAATTATAGTGACCTAGTCGCCTTCTACTGCACATGCTCCTAAACATCCAAAATATCATTAACATAAAACAAAAAGGTATGTCGGTAGACTTATAAGCGGTTGGAAGACACCTCGCTAAAAACGGAAAGAAAAAAAGTTAAAAGTCTATGTTTTTCTTGAAAAAAAATTATCAATTAAGTTTAATGTGGTATTTCTGTTATTTAAATAAATTTTATTCTAGTAATTTATTGAAGTGATTGATTGTTTGATATGAATATTTTCAGACAAGGATAGAGTTTTTCTTCAAAACTGGGTTGGAGAAATTTCTTCAACCCATCTATAAAAATATACTGTGTCCATTTGCATGTGGTAGCATGATGCATTTTTTAATTCCAACGAAAAGTTTGAATAAGCACATGTATTTTTTTAAAAATGCATGTTGGCTCTACATGCAAATGACATAGTATTTTTATAGATGGAGTTTGAAGAGTTCTTCACCCAGTTTTAAGAAAACTATGTCCTTTATTAGCAATGTGATAGATTTAAATCTAAACAGTTATTTAATAAAAATTAAAAATAAAAAAATAAAAAAAAAAAAACTAAAACATTTAGGTGCGAAATTCTACATATGTCAAATAGAGGAAATGGTATTGTAGGGGGAAGATATGTTAAATATATATTCCATATCATTTTGTACTAGATTCTTTCAGAATATTTATTGGTATTTTCTTTAGTATATTATATATCTCGGTGCTAGAATATTAAGAAACCATCTCGCATAAGATATGACAATATTGGAAATAGTTCTTTATTCACCTACGATTATTAGCTTTGTAAATATTCTCAGGATTACTTGAAAAAAAATAAAAAGTTCATAATGAATTATTTAAAAAAAAAAACACAGTTCTAACTGATAGGGTTTTTTTTAGAAAAAAAAAAAAAAAAAAAAAAGAATTGAATTTGAGTGATTTTTTAAACGAAAATATACCTTAACCAAAGGAAATATCTCGTTCGGGCGTTAGATTATAAAATCTGAATAGAGATTTCATTTAATAGCTATTCTTTTAACCAATTTACTAAAAACCAACATTTTGCTATTTTAATTACTCACTTTGCAAAATATTCTACAATATTACTCTCCAAAACTTCAATACCTTACTAAAATTATCATTTTAATAATACTATCTTTCATTTTTTTTTTCCATCTCGCTCTTCTCTGCTCCACCGGGAAGAAATCCGCTTCCTTCCATCGCATTTAAGGTACAAAAATCAATAA
>FXXK01004085.1:0-11290 GCA_900184695.1 Betula pendula | reverse complement strand
CATCGTAGTAGTGGCAACAATTAATGTGCTAGAATTCAATACTAGAGAAAGCATTCCTATAAGTGGATTAGCAAACTTCATACGCTACATCCGCAGGCAATGCCAACCAAAATTCACTATCAACCAAGAAGAATTAACACACTTGACTAGCTCTCAACCAAACTACAAAACACCCAATGTGCTTTCTTACTCGCAAAATAAACAAACTCTTAACTCACAAGTAGTATCTTTCAATCCCAAAAGCTACAAGACCACACTACTTGCTGTAACGCCCAAGAAAAACACTTCGTATTAATTAGGAAAGTGTTTAAAATTGATCCCAAGTGTTAAGAATAAGATTGGACTTAAAAAGAACAAGTAGAAAAATTCTACCCCGCGGTGCCTTGTCCACAAGTCCCAGTCGTACACGTTGCAGCCCAAGTTGCCCAGTGTTGATCGTCTACTATGCCATTCGTACAAGCTTCAGACGTGATAGACCCGAAAGTCTCGTCTACAATGACGGACATACGCATTGCTGACAAGAGGAACAGAGAGATTCCTTCTCAAATCTTGTTCATACGAGTTGCAATCGAAAGCAATTACTCGTTCAAACGAGCACTCACTAGGTCGTACAAGTCACAACAATATAAATAGGTTGCAAGCGATTTCAGCCTCATTTCTCCCTCTCTCTTTCCGGTTCTCTCTTTCTCACACCTAGGGTTTGAGCCAAAACCTTGGGTAATGGTTAAAGGAAGTTTATCTTTATCTAGGTTTGGTGGTAGTTTAGTTTGTTTAGGTTTGTTATATTTATCATTATCTTGACTTGTATTTCTCCTATAAATTATAAACATTAGTGTGGGAAAAATAATATAAGCCTACGATTTATTTTTCTCCAACATGGTATCATTTCTTAGTGTCTAGCCCCCAGTTTATGTCTTTTTCTTTCTTTCTTTCTTTCTTCCATCTGTGTGTTGAGGGCTTAGAGGTTGGAGGTCGATCGCAGGGTCTGCTATCATTGTTGACCTTATTGGTGTTGTTGGTCATCCAGATGTTTGTAGCTGTGTAGCTGTATGTTATGGCCGGTTTCCAATCACTTTATGATGCATTTCATGTGAGTTAAAGTCTATTGCAGAGGTTTTCAGCCAAGAATCATGAGTTTCGGTTAGTTCAATTGCCTTGTTTTCTACTGTATTTCATTGAGTTTCATTGGGAAAATTCATGGAGCCATATTTGCTGCGACAAATTTCTAGAAGTACAAAGGTTGAATTTAATCACTATTTGCAAAAGGATTATATGGACCAATGATGATAAATTATTTGTGTCACAAATTTAAGAGAGTTCTCAGGATCATGTTAGAATTACAAGCTCTTACTATGTTTCATGGTTATATCTTCATGGAGTATTGCAAAGGAGACAAAGAATAAATAAATAGTGGGTGGAGACCATTACTTGGAATTCCAATCAAGATTGTGGAAGATTGGAAGTTATGAACACGAGGATGAGTTTTCTTAAAGTGTAGGGGACTGATGTAGAACAAGAAGCATGCGCAAATGGTCTTACTTACCCTTCAAATGGACACAGTGAATGAATTGTGACTAGTATTTTCTTTTCACGAATTTTATTAGGTTTAATTTTAAGGGTATTTTTTTATATTTTGTTATAAGGCTATGGTTTTTCAATGTATCCTAGAAAAGGCTGCTTTTTAGACTTTCGTTATTCAGTTATAAAATTATTCAAATAAAATTTCTCTGCGAGAATTCTGTCTTTGTTTGTATATTCCAGTTGTTTCTCTAGTGGGTCATTTTTTTGGCTCATTTCCTATTATTTGGTTGTATTTTCAGCATTGTATTTTGGAGTTTTTGGTTTGCTATTGGGGAGCCCACTTTTTTTGGTTTTTGATTCCCTGTAACCTTTTCTTATTGCTTAGGGAAAAAAAAAAGTTAATCTTTGTTCTTCATAACAACTCCATCTTAATCCAAGCAAGCTCTCCTTGAATAAGACAACCATCTTTCCACAAACCAAAGCCAAACTAGCATGTGTCTGTATTGCAAACATGCACCACATTTTATCTTCTCTTGCATTACATCAAATCAAACCTTGAGCTCTTATGAAAGTAAATGCAGAAGGTCTGACACTAATATGTTATAATTTGAGGCTAACAAAAGCACATTCATACAAGTTGTAAAATAGAACCATCCACACAAGACAACAAGAGTTAACTGGGTTCCGCAACATAGTACGGGAAGAGTTAACTTGGTTACCACCAAAGGTTAGATCCAAAAAATCCATTTTCAAGAAAATAGATTCAAACACAAAACTAAACTGTCACAAACAATACTCACAAACTCATAATTCCAATACACCCAATGATACTCACACTAGTAGATTCAATTCCAAAAACACTGCCACAGTACTACTCAGACCGCAGGTCTCTTTCAACCTCAAATTCTATGAAATATTCCCTATACAGGACAAACCCCGCTTAGGCTTAGGCTGACGCTCAAATTGAACAAAACCGCTTACTATAATCAAAGCTACCAAACTTTAGCAAATGCATATAGGAAAAAAAAATACCCCCCCCCCCAACACACACACATAAGAACTATTACACACCAGCTTTAATTTTACATATAGGATTCAATGAATTCAGACAATTTATAAATACAACCCATATTCTAAAATTCTTGTAGCCCCCAATAAATTGACCCATGAACGGGCATCAATAAGTGTATGACTGCTATACGATTTAGTACTCTTATATGAACTGCTATACAATTTAAATGATGTGGCTGAAAAATCACTCTCGAATTGCACTTGTAAAATAAAATCAAAAATAAAACCGGATTTTCACCATCAAGTTATACAATTGTATGACAGTATTATAAAAGTTTAATAAATAACATTACTCATAAAAAAAAATTAACATCTCATCTTCTCCTTACATATGAGAGTTCATCCATGATGTGGACACCATCTTCTTGTCATACGGCACTCTACAACTTAAAAAGACAAATGAGGCATGCAACCTTAAAATCACATGTGAGTGTCATCAAAAGCGAAATGTTAAATTTTATTGATATAGTGTGAACAAAGTTTAATTCATACTAGTTATGAGGGAAACCTATGAAGCTTTCAATCTTTATGCATTGTATAAAAATTTACAAAAACAAGTAGTTTGAAAGCAAAAGTTAGCATTAACTGACATCAGTGTGAATTCTTTCTTTTAACCAATTTTCTACCCCACGTTTCAATTTTTTTCTCCCCTAGCTTTATATATCTCTCTCCTCCAGAGTCACCAACCTTTTCTTCTACTCTTCATAATATATAAGGAAAATAAATATAATCTTATTCATAACATTCCACTTATTCTTAAGTTTGCTCAAGAGTTAGGAGTTTGTCTTGAGATCATACAAGATTTTGATAAATCAGGAAACCTCATCCGAGCTCAAAACAATTAACAAGCAACCCAAGAGCTTTTTTTCTTTTTTTCTTTTTTTTAATGACGGAGAATCTCTCAAGTCATGGCATTTTTGTACCCACCATAAGAACATCCCAAATGAGCTCACCAAAAAAGTTTAGCCAAAATGTTAGCTAAAAATTCTACTTTTATTATTTTAACTATCAACTTTTTAAAAGCGTCATATACCTAAACTCTCTAAATACGGAAAAGTTTCAATTACCCCCTCAAAACTACCACCCAATTGACAATGTCCTCCTCAAAACTTTCAATTGTGTGACAATGTCCTCCCCAATTTTCAATTGTGACAATGTCCTCCCCAAACTACCAAACAAATGAAATATCCCCCATAAAGGACGAAAATACCTTATAAAATTAAAAATAAAAATTTCTTTAAAAAAAAAAACTAAAAAAATTAAAAAAAATTAAAATAAAACTAAAATTCATAAGGCTAGAAAAAGACTAAAGCTAAAACAAAAAATAAAAATAAATTAATTTAAAAAAAAAAAAAAAAAACATACAAACCAATTGACAAATTCAAGAATTAAAAAAAAAAATTATAAACATTTTCGTTTAAAAAAATTATAATTATTTAAAAAAAAATTATTATTTCGAATTCCATAAGGGTTAGAAAAAACTAAAACTAAAAAAAAAAAAATTAGCAATTTTTTTTTATATAAAAAAAATAAACTCTCAACCCCAAATTAGCCAAATTCAAAATTTAAAAAAAAAATTATAAAGATTTCGTTTTAAAAATTACTTTTAAAAATAAAATTTAAAAAAAAAAAAATATTTGGTCTTATTGAAAAATCTGTAGGGTTATTTTGTATTTTTGTTGCCATTGGGGGACATTGTCATTTGTTGGTAGTTTAGAGGAGACATGTCAATTTGGGTGGTAGTTTGAGGGAGTACATGGACTTTTTCCCTCTAAATATTTCTCTTTTAAATTAAATATTATTTTTTTTATTGGTTTTTGAGCCCCACTTTAACTAAAATATCTCTCTTCCTCTCTACAACCATGGCTTGAGATCCCATTAACCCAGTCCGTACAAAGAAGCCAACCAATAACAGGAAGGCACTATAGGACAAAAACCCATCTGTCGCCAAGCAAAAGCAGCAATCTTTTAGGCAAGATTTGCTGGAAATAGAAGAGAAGATGCCGGTGAGGCTTGAGAAAGGAGAAGACCGAGAAAAGAAGAAAATATTATTATTAAACCCAATAGTGTAAGAAATTTTGCACACCAAATTTGAGTGAGTTTCTGACAATAACTAAATTGAAAAAAACTTTGGAGAGCTTGCTCGATGTTGTTTTTGGGGCTTTTTCTCTCAAAATTTAGCTAAAATCTCATTATAGAGAGCTTGTTGGGATGCTCTTAAAGGAATAATTCAGGATCCGTGTAAGGCGCCTGTCCCAAAAGATCGGATTAGACTCAGCTTCGCAGCAAGCGTGGCCTCAAAAATTATTTACTTGCCTTCACCAATTGGCAGACCCCTGAGTCAACCTCAAAATAACTATTTTCCCACCTTCAAAAGTTTTCCACTGTTTTTTTTTTTTATTCAATTCTGGGTCAACAACCTGTGTGATTTACAAGCACTACTAATACAGTGACCGTGACGTGCAATGCATACCCTACAGATATGGACCATGTAGCAAGTGAGATGAGAGAAAGAAAGATCAAAAGTCCTTTTGCAACGGTTGGCCCTGCTCTGACCTCTGTGGGTTTTGCCGTCGAAGACGACAAGAGTGAGGCAAGCACGTAGATATTAGCAAACCCATAAATCTAATCGCACAAGGCTATTAACAGCCAAGTGGCAAACAACAACAGCGAACATCCGGGCCTTCACAAACACCCACTTTTTTTGGCACCATCCCCATTTCTTTGACCTCCCAAACAAAAAAAAAAAAATTATCACCCACTTTTCATTCCTCATCAATCTCTCTACCTAATCTCTCACACGAGAATAGTGCTTTTCCTGTTTCCAACACTGAATGCAACTTTTCCCAATAATGCGTGCCTGTGCGTGCGTTAGAGAGGGACACAGAGAGAAGCGAGAGAGAGAGAGAGAGATTTACCTTGAAGATAGGAGACAATGGAAATGGATAATTGTGCTTGTATTCATTGAGGGCAACGTGGCTGGAACGCTGAGCATCGGTCGGGGAGGCAAGCGTCGTTTGCGCCAAAGAAGACGGTCAGCAGCTAATGGATCACCACCGCCGCCGTCACCGTCACCGCCACCGATTCCCCGCGGAAAAAACCTTGTCCAGCACCTTCAGGCAGGGCCACCTTCGTGTTGTACCCACTTGTACCTTTTTTTTACAATCTATTCATCTGTCCAGTGTTTCGAACAGTCTTAGATAATGCTAAATGTAGAAAAAATAGCTCATTGTTGGTATATTTGTCAAGTTGAGCTCTCACGTGGTGTTTAGCCACATGTTAGTTTGTTGTTTGATGTGACACCTCCAAATAGGTAGCTGCTTAAAAAAATATCACAGAACTCTTTGCATGTATTGCATAATATGATTCTTACATATTTTCTTTCCTTGCTTTATGGGGAATTTGAATCTTGGAAATTATGTAGGAGAACCTCTGATACATGCTTGTTCTGGGCCAAGAAACATGCTCGATTGGTAGTGCAGAAAAACCTTTAAGAGAATCCTTTCTTTTTGATTCTGTATATAATTTCGAAAAATAAAGGTCACTTGTTCAATGCTTGAAAACCTTTGCATAAGCTTCTTCTTAAAAGTGTACTTTGTTGCATAAATTTTAAAGTTTCATTCAATGAACAATTTTTTGAATTTTTCTTTGTAGATTATAATGCTTATTTGACAGTGTAGCATAATGTTTCACTTCCATATTATTGATGAAAAAAATCTGGGAGCTTAGGAAAAAAAAAAAAAAAAAATCTACAAGGAAAAGATCCAACTGTGTCCGAATTGGTAGATTAGAATATTGTTGTAGTGACAAAGTATCTGGAAAAACCAACTTTGCTAGTAAGGGGGGAAAAAGGAAAGATAACTCTACCTTCTCCTTTCCTTTCTTTCTAGTAGAAATAAGGATTGAAGGGTCAATATTTTTATTTGCTAGATGTTTATTTTTGCAATCATGGGACTTTTTGCAATCATGGGACTTACATAGATTAGTATCATGGCCATTATTGGTTCTGGTTAGCACTAAGTTACATAGGAAGATGGCTTCCTTTCTATATTATGTTTGAGAATTACTGTAACAATATAGAGACACACAAGGCATATCTGTTCGATACCCCAAAAGAATTAGTCATTAATATAGCTTCTTGAAATCATTCATAAAGCTGAGTTAGGCCTGCATTGGAGTGCAATGTCTTAGTGCTACATGGGCCATGGCGTTGTTATGTAAACTACTCTAACATCATTTGTCAAAAGCTAGAAATGTAATAACCATATCTGTATGGCACGTCAAAAGGATTAATCACTATTAGAGATCTAAGGAATCACTTATAGAGTCTAATTTCACCTAGTATATATTCAATGTAGGACTTAGCACATGTCCACATATGCTTCATAATCCACCTATCTAATGTGAGATTTAACAGATGTCCATGCAACACTTTCACAATCTGAAGTATCACAATTATATGTACATCAACGTAGCAACCAAAGGTAAAAATAGATAGACCATCACAAGTAGTAGGTGCCTCTCCCTGCACATTTTTTTCGTTAGGTGATCAGATCTTTGGTTCATATATGCTTCAATTTGTAAAAGCTTCACCAATGCTTGGGTGCAATAAGGATCATGTAGTTGAACTTTCTAGTCATATGTTTCCGAAATCCAACTCTGTTTAGTTACAGAGTTATCTGCTACAGGTATCTCACCAAGTAATTCTTCTTACTTTATAGTCTTTTGTATCCCTAAATATTTGCTTTCCATTTTAGCCTTTCTATTTATGTTGCATTCTTTTAATTTTCAAAATTCTTTTGGGTTCAGAAGCGATGGCCAAAGACTCAAATTCTTCTCATAACTCCTCCCCCAATTGATGAAGAAGGGCGCCTCCGGTATGATTCTAGTATACAAGATCCTTAGTTTCTTCATAACATCCATGTCATGTATAAGTTTTCGTTGTAGGATGTCCTTTAGACCTTGATAGTGATGTGCAATCATTGGTCATTTGAGATAATGATGACTCAAATTGAGAATTAAGGGAGTTTCATCTTGAAAAACCGTTTGATGCAGACATCCTTATGTTGAGAATCCATTGGGTCTGCCTGATAGGACAAACGACGCAGCTGGTGCTTATGCCAAGCATGTGTCTCTGTTGCTAGAGAATATGGGGTTCCCAGTGGTAGACCTCTGGACTAAAATGCAGCAGCTTCCGACTGGGGAAAAAGTTTGTCTGAGGTACTGCATCGTACTCTTTTCATGCATTGATAGCATGTTTGATAAGAATGCTGATTAGCTTCATGTGATTATTTGATCTTGGCAATTTTGAAAACTCCAGGCAACCTTGCTTCTATTACTTCGTTTTCGATAAATACCATGCTTTTTTCGGACCTTAGCTTCAACATTATGTGCAAGGGTGAAATCTGCCAATATTTAGTTCAGATAGAGGCTCAATGAAATAAAATGATAATTTCCACTTTTAAAAAAATAACACTATCAGTTGTTGACGACTCTACGCTTTTATCGTGTTAAAGTATTTTGATAATTTAAAATAGTTTAGGGATAAATTTTGCTATTTTCTTTTCAGTTGTTTTGCGCCTGCAAAATCTTGAAAGAATTAAGGAGTCTATCATATGGTTTAATCTCAGAGGGTAATTATACAAAAGAGTACAAAACCTTGTTTTTAATACTTTAAAAAAACTTCTCTTCAAATGTTAGTCATGTTCAATAAACTAATAATTATTATGCACATCAATGGGTCTAAATTAAAGTTTATGTTATCATCACCGATTGGATAGCGACCAAAGGATAAGATTTTGCGAAAGGAACACCAGATTTCGCGACTATTGAATTGAGGGCAAGATCTTGTAGTTGTTATAAATTACAAGCAAAAAAATTTGAAGAGCGGGAGAACAGTTGCTTCTGTAAATTGTGACACATTCAATCCGATAATAGGCTTCTAGATTTTAATGGGTTTTTTTGAATTATCAACCCTAAAAACGGGCGCTCTGTTTGATTCCCCATTCTTTAGTTTGTTTGAAGGCCTTCTTATATCGTAGAACATAGACAGTGGGTGTTTTAAAACCCAAATCCCCCTTTATTATGTTCAACTCATTCGAAAAATTTATAAACCAAATAGCATTTATAATAGTCTAGCATGTTACTAACTGGTTAATACCAAATTCGACAGAGACTGTAAATGATGTGATGTTGCTTCTTTTAAGTATCCCTAAGTATTGTACATGGGATTTTCAAAGATTATTTCCTAGAAATATACAAATGATTAATATATTTTCAATTATAATTATAATAGAAGGTGTCTATATGAGGTCGGAAACAGTACTATGATATGCCTGTAGTCCTTACAATATCTATTCGGCTGGGGATACATGAGAGTGTCTCTCTGAGTAATAAACAATATTGTTTTCTATGTAATGACCATTTCAATTCCTTATTTCTAATTACATATTTATTATAATGTGGATTGGTGTACTACATATGTGGTAAAGAATAATGTGTTGGCTCCTCCAACCTAATTTAAAAGAGTTTGACTATAACCGTTGACACAACGGATGAGTATATATATATTATGTGTGTAAACGTATTGATTAGAAAATAAAGGTGAATGTAAATCGTGTTTCTTTTATAACAAAATTTATATGGAATGGGAAAGCGTTTGATTTACTCATACTTTCTCTATCTTCTTTTTTTTTATATATGGTATGGACTATGTTGTATTTTCTTACCTCTACGGTATCTGGAAGCATTCTATATAAGAATCTCATAAACCCTCTGCTAAAAGTGTTTCATAATTAGTTGTCATGATATGTTTGGTATAGTAACTTTCAATTTACAACCACTTTTCTCTTTTTGAATACCATCTGCACAACTACAAAAATATTTCTAATTTTTTCATATTTTTTTTAATAATAACTCTTTATATTTTGAATTAGGCGCACCATGACTTGCGCATGCGTTGTTGCACGCTACACTCTCTCAAGAGGAGTATATGGGGAGGGAAAACTTTCAGGAACGTATGGTACCAATGGTCTATGACGATATGTTGTTTTGTAACCGATCACGGATGTTCCATAGAGGGGTGAAGGGCCTTTGGTCTAGAAAATTTGCCAGTTGATCTTCCCCGATTCGTGCATGACGCTCGCGCACACCACGTGTGATGGAAGACACGCTGCACCCACGGATAAGGCTGGATTTCATAGGCACACAAAAAGAAAGAAAAATCGGGCAGAGCTACGGAGGGACGATCTTCTTGGGTCATTGTATACACAACCCTGACTCGTGCTGAGAAATGGACAGAAACGGAGGGATCGAGTCTGCGCAAACTGATTCGACCTCCTTTTGGGGACGGATGCGAAAGAAGGAATACTCATATTGGCTGGTGATAGCAACAGATATGCTTGTCACACGCCACGTATCGCTTCCATTGCTCTACCCATCCTTAGGAGTATCTTGCCATAGTAGAAGATTAAAATGTAGTCCCTCAGTTTCTTAGGCGTGTTGACAGTATGAAAGAAAAAAAGGTGAGGTGGGATTTAGGGTATAGCGTACTGATATTGCGGTTTACCAGTCCGTTTGGGAGTGTGTAGGTAGAGAATCGGGTACGGTGTCCGCTCAAGAATATATGTTCCATGGATTGGTGGGTTTGAAAGTTTTCTGGAGAAAAGAGAATTGACTGATGTGTTTGTTGTGTGTTGTTGCATTTGGGGAGATAGGGAGAAAGAGTGGTTGAGAGATTTGAGGAAGAACATGTCTACATTTGCGTTTTGAAATTACCTATTTAGAATACTTCTCGCGCGCGCGCGAGATAGATGATAGCACACAGAGCAATAACACAAAAATATACACACAAAATCAATACTATTATTTGCGCGATATGGAGGAGAATTGGTAAAAGAGGCTTTGTTTTAATTAGCTCATGTTGAGCCAAATTATTTATAACTTTCTGATATAAGGCTTTTGGAATGTATATATGTTCAATCTCACCCATATAATTAGATTTGTGGCTTTCCTTTACAGTTTGTATTGAATTGTTTTATTTGGCCTTTTGCTGGGGATGGTCCATCAACCTGATCCTTTGAGTTCTTTTTGTTTTTTAAGGTACAATATTTATACATCAAAGAGCAGGTTATAAAGTAAGATTAAGAGGGGCGGGTATCTCAACAATAAACTGAATAAACAGCTTAAAAATTGGAACACCAGTGAGAAAATAGGTGTATTTTTTACGAGTAGAGCTAGACGTCCGCTTTTAACGTTTGCATAAGTGAAGGCATGCCGAAGGATGAAAAAAATTAAAAAAATTTGTTAAAAAAACGGACGTGTAGTCAAAACGTGTACCATGACTCGTTTTTTACTTCAAAAATGAATACAAATTTTTTCAGTCCTATTTTTCTCGGACAAAGCCAAGGGTTAAGCTGCATAAAGCGGATATGGAACCAAAACAGTTAAAGGCTGGAGCATGACTGTAACACCCTGGTCCCATATTGGGAAGATGAGAAATAGCCCACATAGAGTGGGTGATTTATAAAGAGAGTCATGAGTACTGAGTCCCACATTGCCTAGTTACTAGGTGAAACTGGGCTTTATAAGTGATCCTAGGGAAACTTCAAAATCGACTAGTCCTTTTGGGGTTATAGCGCAGATGTGGCTAGCGCTTTTCCTTGGGTCGTTACAAATGGTATCAAAGCCACCTAGTAAC
>FXXK01004067.1:3010-13854 GCA_900184695.1 Betula pendula | reverse complement strand
AAAAGAAAAAATGGAGGAGTGAAGAACATTTTTGTCTTGCAGGAGTTTGCGAAGAACGAAGCCGTCAAGCAAGACCTCTATAAGGTTGTCATGACAGCCTCAAGAGTGAATGTGAAGAGGGAAGCGTGTGCTTTGAGAGAACATGGGCAAAAAGAGGCACAGTGTTCAATGAAGAAAGGAAGAGTGATATAGGGTTGTAATTGTTTGAAGGGCTGAGATCGTTTTAGGAGATCCAATGGCAGGATGCAGCTTTGGAATGGGAGAAGTCAGAAGATGGGAAAACGTGCGTCAGTCAGACCTTGGAAGCCACACAAAATCCTCTTATCTGCTGAGATTTTTTCCTTATCTTGGCCAAAATGCACCGTTTTGGGTGTTTTTATTTTCTTTTTTTTTTTGTTTTTTAGTCAAACAGCCGGATTTCAAATTATTTTAAAAAAAAAAAAAAAAAATTGAATAGAACGTGACAGTGGGTGGCCGCACCACCTCCGGATACCATCGTGGTGGACCCACGATGGACTGCAGGGGTGGTGCGACCACCCCGTGCCATCAGGGGTGGCCAAGACCACCTTCGGTATCATCGGGGGCGGCCCCCCCGATGAGCGCCACGGCCCACCCCAACGGCGCCTGGGGGTGGCCGCGACCCACCCGGAATGCTCCGAGGGTGGTCGCGGCACCCCCAAAATACACCAGGGGTGTCGCACACCCCGGCGACCACGACAAGGGTCGCCGAGGGTGGTGCGACACCCCCGTGTTTTCTGGGTGGTCGGCACCCACTGAACTAACGTTTTTAAAAAAAAAAAAAAAAAAAATTATTATTATTATTATTATTATTATTTAAATTATAAAGAAATAAAATAAATGATTATTTTTTATAGAAGTGTTGCAATACTCAAAGAATATATATTTTCTCATTTTTTAGAGAATTGTTTCTTACCAATAAATAATGACTATTCCAATGGCTATGGAATAGCCATTACATTCCAGAGCTCTATTCTGCAAACCAAACGGACCTAAAAGAAATTTTATTTCTTTTTTGGTTTTGTATTGATATTTAAAAAATTCAAGAATGAGAAAATCATGCAACTAGCAAAAATATAATTTTCAAAAAAAATTTTATTTTCAATGAAAAGTTTGATTATAAAAGCTTTAAATGCAAATTTGATATTTATTTAAAGAATAAAAGTTTAGTTTATTAGGTGGTTTGTCAATCTTATTCACATATTTGCATTTATAAGATCCTTTTAATAATTTTTAGAGAAATGCTAGAGCATCTATTCATGTCCTTCCTCCATCCTTCTACTTTTCAAAATTACCCATTGGATTCTGTGGTCCCCATATGTAGAAATCATGGGAACCACATATCTAATGGTGATGGTAATATTTAGAAGGATGACCAAAAGGATTTGGATAGATATTCTAGCATTTCTCATAATTTTAACATTCTAATTTAATATCAAATATATTTAAGTCAATAATCCAAATTTAATATTTGATATTCTTAATTAATGCGAATTTTTAAAAGGAAATGTTTTGAATTCGATCATTCATAAAATTTTCAAGAAAAAGCAATATGCTCATTCTTTTAAGGAATGTGTTAATGTAATAAAATAATGGATTTTAGTTTTAGGTCTTAATTAATGCAATTTTTTGAATAAATTAAGAATAATTTTTCAAATTTTTAATGCCTTAGAATTGTGACGTTTTTAGGGAAGATTTTTGCAAAACTAAGGTTAGCCGTTTATAAGGGAATTTTGAGAGAGTTTGAGTGAAATTTAATGCAATCAATTTTTAAAATAAACTTAAATTGTTTTATTAAAGTCTAAAGACAAATTTTTTTGCCTTTTGGTTTGTCTTGAGATTTAAAAAATTCAAAGTGAAAAAGATGATGCAACTAGGAGAAATATGTAATTTTCAAAAAAAAAAAAAAACAAAAATCATTTTAGGATTATATGAATCACCATTGTATATGATTAAATATTTAATTGTTGATTAAACGATCATTAGATACTTAATTATTAAGATAGATGATTATATAATCATATTTATATACGATGTAATGATTATATGATCATATGGTATAATACTATGTTTATTACATGATCATATGGTCATATGTATCAGTGATAATACTCAATTTGTGATTATAAGAGAGTAATGCTTATGCATCTACTCCATGTCTTCACTCCTTTCTACACTGATGTACGCATGAACTAGCTTTTTTCATTTTTTGTGAAGGTAAGTGGGCCCCAGCTTTTGTTAAAAAAAGAAAAAACTAGTTCATGTATACCATAAAAGACTTTGAAAATGACAATAGAGTAATTGCACAAGTATTGTTCTTATAAGAAACACAATGTTGATTAAATATGATATCGCTTAATTGGGATTATACGGATCACATTGTCATTACATATAAATAATATGAATTAAATATCTGAATTGTCATTAGATCACATGATCTAAAATAATTATGATATACTTATAATTTATAACATATAAATATATTATAAGTAATATATTATATAAACTTAATTTGTGACAATAATTAACGAGTAATTTAGAGGTCCATTTGTGTCTTTCTTGTATCCATCAAAAATGAGGTGACTTTTAAAATCACCATTTGATCAAAATTCCATTATATCATTCTTTGAGGGCACAAGAGGAACTATAGCATTACTCATAATTAACACAATGGAATTCGAATCCTAATCAGCTTAATTTGGAATTATATGAATCACATTGTCTTATATATGAATAATATAATTAAGTTTCAGAATTGTCATTATATCATACAATTGATGTGAATTTATACTTACGTATGTAATTTACATATTTAATTATTGTATTAACTAACTTTGAGCCATAAACCATATTACATATTATTTATTAACTGACTTTATAACTAAATTACTAACTATAAGTTATGTAGATATGTTAATTAAGTTACGTATTAACATAGATTACATAGTGTAGTAATACTCTTAATCTTATATAAACGTATGTTAAAAAATTTAAAATGTATTAATATGTTAATATTAGACTAAGTTAAGTAAAGTTATTTAAAATGTATATTAAGCAATTTTTTGACTATATTGTATGTTAAAAAATTTAAAATGCATGTAATATGTTAATTAGACTAAGTTAGTAAGTTATTTAAAATGTTGTTAAGCAATTTTTTGACTATATGTATGTTAAAAAATTTAAAATGTATTAATATGTTAATATAGACTAAGTTAGTAGTTATTTAAAATGTATGTTAAGCAATTTTTTGACTATATTTATGTTAAAAATTTAAATGATTAATATGTTAATATTAGACTTAGTTATTTATTAAGTTTAAAAATTCAACAATATATATGTGTATATGTTATTAATATATAACATTAAGTTATAAAGCATATGCTATTATTATATTAACTAACTTTCTAACTAAGTTACTAACTATAAATTATGTAGATATGTTAATTAAGTTACGTATTATTAAAGCGTAGAAGCCCCCCACCGTATTCCGGGCTCTACGCTTCTTTCTCCCACGCCGGCAGCCTCCCCTCCGCTTCCAGTTCAGTGAATCTGCTGGTGCTGCTTGCTTTGTTGTTTTTAATTTTATTTCTAATACTGTTTATCCCTGCCCTTCAGGTTGAGGGAGGTGATTTTCCTAGCTTTCGAATTGAGGGAGTTTTAATAATGTTGGTGTAAATTGACTACCTATGTCTTTGAATTGTCTGCTTGTTGCGATCTGATTTATAACCGGAGTTGTACATAGGTATGTGGAAGATTATGTCATAGATATTATACTTGTCTTTGTCTATGACTTGTAAGTTCCATAGCATTGGGCTATGGTTATCGAAGCTTATGGCTTATTGCCTTAGCTTTTGATTGTAAGAGTTTTTTGCTCAAAAATTGTTATCAATAGAAAAGTGAAAATTCACATTCAAAAAAAAAAAAAAAAAAAAAACGTAGACTACATAGTAGACAATACTCTTAATCTTATATAAACTAATACTACATAGTAGATTAGTAATAGTGTACTAGTGGTAAGTACTAACTAGTAACTACTAAGTTAGTATATATTAATATATATTATATAGAATTAATATAATATTAATTATACTATTACAAATTAAGTTATAAATATAATTATATAAACATGATATGTAACTATGCTTATAACTTAATTTATTTAATATTCATAGCTTACTATATATATATATATATATAGTATATATATATATATATAGTTTTTATGTGAACTTGTATTTTTAGATCATGTGATCTATATGAACTTATATGATAATATAAGCTATATTATAGACAATTATAAAAATAGTCCATAAATATTAACTACCTATATGATAATAGACTCATTGTTATTCATAGTTAATTATTATTTTATTTTTTTAAAGTAGTTAGTAACTTAGTTAACTTAATATGTTAGATATATTATATTACAGTTATTACCTAAACTATGTAACATTCATTATAGTTATATCACATTATGTGGCTATAATTTATACTTACAGGTTATAGCTTTATTTGTAATTATATTATTTATGATCTTTATGAGTCATAATTATTATAATTCTTAAATATTTAATGATAATATTTAGATCATATGATTACTTATGAATCATATTTTCTTAAGTATTATATTATAATATAAAGCTTATAAGTATATGATATATGTTCATATAATAAATATGATCATTTGATATAAATATTGAGATATAGAATAAATTTAACATAATATATAAAAATAAAAAAATAATATAATTTTTATTTTTATAATAATGTGTATATTTGTGAATATAAGAAAATAATTATTGATTCTAAATTTCAATTTTCAATGCTTAACATATTTGATGTTACAACTTACAACACAATATACTACTATACTAGCATTAGCATAGTAACTTACATCTCTATATATGTTACACACTAACATATTAACCTATACATAATACATATTACTAATAATTAATTACTAACTTCAGACTATTATAACTAACTATAAATGGTCTAATGTTATTTAAGCAGGTAAAACCGTAAAATTATTAAACGATACAAACTATTATTTAATAAGTAGTTTGAAGTTAGTCATCATGATTCATGCTAATGAAGTAATGATACTATGTTAACTAACATTAATATATTAGTTAATAGTTATGATAACATATATTAAGTTTGTAAAATTGACAATAGTACTTAGTGTATTATTTACTAACATCGTATCATTAGCATAATCGCATGTACTCATTAATTATATATGTTAGTTTGTAAAATTATGAATAGTAGTTTTTTTTTTGAAAGGAAATGGGCTCATTTCATTGATGTATAAAATCATTTAGCTACAACCGCTCCATTGAGATAATATCAGAAATACATGGAGGCACTTCTCACCATAGAATAACTCTTCATTGAGGGTCAGAGCTGCTTTGGCCAACTGGTGGGCTGCACCATTCAAGTGTCTCCGGATATGATTGACCCTCCATGTGTGCATGCCGGACAGTTGGCTATGCGCTTCCTCGATTAGGTGGCCATATGGACTCCAATTGCGTGTGGAGGCTTGCAGTGCGTTGACTATTTGTAGAGCATCCCCTTCAAGTATCACCTTAGAAAAACCGAGCTCCCGACAGAAAGTAACTGCCCTGAGGGCTGCAACAGCTTCTGCAATGTCTGGTGTTGTAATGTAGTTTCTAGGGGCAGACAACATTGCCACCACCTCCCCATTGGGATCCCTGACTATAACACCCATGCCCATTCGGCGATGAGTTCCATCCACTGCCGCATCCCAATTAGCTTTTACAAAGCCCGCCGGAGGGACTTGCCAACGATGTACCGTGGGAGAGTTTGCCGCGACCTCGGGTCGCTGTCGAGATGTAGCTTGTTGGAAAGCCTCGAGACTCTCTAGTGCTTGACCCACTACAATGTGCGGTGGGCCAATCTGTCGGCCATGCACCTGGGCATTACGTCAAAACCACAAAGCTCGGGTCACAACCGCCACACGCTCCAGATACTCTTGATCCAAAAATCGCATAAGGTCTACGAAAATATCCAAAAAGTCCTCGTGCTCAAAGCTCCGCTTCTGAATCTTGCTACCACACATACTCCACAAAGCCTTTGCCGCTGGGCACCCCCACAATATATGACCAGTAGTCTCAGTCTGCTCTGTGCACATAGGGCATAGGGGATCCTCAGTAATTTTTCGCCGAAACAAGTTAGCTTTAGTAGCTAGAGCATTATTACAAGCACGCCACATAAATACCTTCACCGCATGCGGGATTTTCAACTTCCATAGGAGGCGCCAGAGGTCCCTATAGTGATCGGAGTTTGAACTTTCCCCCTCACCGACGGCAATGATGGTTCGCTGAAGATGGTACGCACTTCGGACGGTGAACTCCCCATGGGTTGTATGCCCCCAGGTTGGGCGATCATTAGTGTTGATCGAGCCAATAGGAATCTGAGTTATAACCTCAGCCGTACTCAGATCAAACACCTCACGAATCAACCCAACCTTCCAGCTGTGCCCATGCCAATCAATGAGGTCCGAGACCGTCGCGTCGGGTGAGAGTCCACCCAGAGCCGGTATAGTAGGAAGAGCAAGAGAATGTGGGAGCCATCTGTCTTTCCAGATACGTATTTGGAGGCCATTGCCAACCCTCCACTTGAGGCCAGCTTGGAGAAGGTCTTGAGCAGCCCATAAGCTTCTCCAGACATAGGACGGCTGTCTGCCTAATGGAGCTGTAATGATCGATCCCCGGGGAAAGTACTTTGCCTTGAAAATTGTTGCCACTAGTGAGTCGGGGTTCTGGAGGATTCGCCAACATTGTTTTGCTAACAGAGCTTTATTAAAGGTTTCCAAATCCCGAAAACCCATACCTCCTTGATTCTTGGCAACCCCCATTTTCTTCCACTTAAGCCAGTGAATAGACCGTTCCTGTTCATGGTGGCACCACAAATACCTCTGGAGCATAGCATTAATCTCGTGAAGTAAAGATTTGGGAAGCAAGAAGACGCTCATAGTATATGTGGGGATGGATTGGGCCACAGCTTTCAGTAGGATTTCCTTTCCCGCCTGGGAGAGGAATTTATTCTTCCAGTTGCTAATACGGGCCCAGATGCGATCTTTTAACGAAGTGAAGGCCATTCGCCGGGAGCGGCCAACTAGCGCAGGTAAGCCCAAATACTTCTCAACAGAGTTAGTAGCTTGTACACCTGAAGCTTGTAAAATTTGGCTTCTTTCCGCTGCTAAAGTGTTTGAACTAAAGAAAATGGAAGTTTTCTCAAGGTTCAGGCGTTGCCCAGAGGCTTGCTCATACCTTTCCAAGACAGCTCGTAGTCGGGCCCATTCTGGAACCTTTGCTTGACAAAACAAGAGACTATCATCGGCAAAGAAAATATGATTTAGCCGGACCCGACCTTTGGCGATTGGAACTCCCGTAAATGCACGATTCCTCTCAGCCTCTTGTAACATAGCACTCAGGGCCTCTGCACAAAGAATGAATAAGTAGGGGGAAATGGGATCTCCTTGGCCAATGCCACAAGTAGGGAGGATACTACCAAAAGACTCTCCATTGATCAAAACTGAATAAGAAACAGAGGAGATGCAATTCATAATCAATCGTATCCAACGCCCATCAAAACCCATCTTGCACATAACCCCTTCAAGGAAGCGCCATTCCACCCGGTCATAGGCCTTGCTCATATCCAATTTCAGAGCCATGAAACCCTTCTTGCCCTTTAATACAGTAGTCATCGTGTGAAGTGTCTCATAGGCAGCCAAGATATTATCAGTGATATGCCTGCCTGCAACAAAAGCACTCTGATTTGGGGAAATAAGGTGAGGAAGGATTTTCTTCAATCGGTTAGCCAGGACTTTTGACACTATCTTATACAGCACATTACATAAGCTAATGGGCCTAAAATCAGTGACCCGAGAGGATGGCTGTTTCTTAGGGATAAGCACAATATTGGTACCATTGACAATATCAAGGGATCTACCTGACTGTAAGCAAAAGATAACTGCCTGACATACCTCTTTGCCAATCAAAGGCCAGTACTTGTGATAGAAGCAGGGGGGAAACCCGTCCGGTCCGGGAGACTTGTATGGTGCCATCTGTGATATGGCGGCGCAAACTTCCTCACTAGTGAACCGTGAGGTAAGTTGTTCATTCATCTCAGTGGTAACTTTCTCTGGCATCGCAGCAAGACATTCGTCCATCCCTGTGGGGGCTGACGAGGTGAACAAGGAGTGGTAATAATCTAGAAAATCACGGCTGATCTCTGGGGGGCTATTACAACTGACCCCATCAGCATTGATAACCTCACTGATCCGGTTAGTCTTCTTTCGTTGGTTGGCAAACAGACGAAAGAATTTCGTATTCCGGTCCCCATTTTGAAGCCAGTGAACCTTGGCACGCTGCTTCCATTTCAGATCTTCTCTCTCCAACCTATCCTCAATCGCCGCCTGAAAATGCTTTATCTGCTCAACTGAATCCGGGGTGACCTGACTTTGAAGCACCGCAATCCTCCCTGTTTGCTTCTTTAGCCATGCGGCTCTCTTTTTTCGGCCTCGGTTTTTACTCCACTTCATTAATGCTCTCTTACAGTGCTCCAATTTGCCAACAAGGGCCTCAAGGGGATCCCTTATACCCTGACTGGCTGCCCAGGACTCTTCAATAACCTTCGTGCATGCCTCATTGACCATCCAGCTAGCCTCAAATTTAAAATGGTCACTTCTCGACGTATCCTCAGCCCCTGGGGGACCATAAGAGAGTAAAAGAGGGCAATGATCAGAGTTATGGGGTGCCAGCACAAAGACATCCACAGCTTGAAATTTCTCACACCAAGCCGGATTAGCCACAGCACGGTCGAGTCGTTCCTTCGTAAAGGAAGAGTCTTCTCGGTAATTGCACCAAGTGAACGTAGACCTAGTAAATCCCAGATCACTAAAGTGACATTCATCTAACACTACTCTGAAGTCTTCCATCTGTCTAGGTGGCCGTGGCGCACCGCCAACTTTTTCAGACTGATTAAGGATCTCATTGAAGTCCCCAATACATAACCAAGGCAACGGAGAGAAACTCTGTAGATGTCGAAGTAGACTCCATCCTTCCCTTCGATGAGCTGTTTCCGAGTGTCCATAAAATCCTGTCAATTTCCACTAAAAGCTGTGTCCCAGTTCTGTAATAAGTGCATTAATGTGGCGATTCGAATAATTTTTCACTTCAAGTTGCACTTCATCCTTCCAGAATAGGGCCAACCCCCCGCTTCGACCAACATAATCAACTACAAACAAGCTGTCAAAACCAAGCTTAGTATGTAATGAAGACATCTTACTTCTATGGAGTTTAGTTTCCATGAGAAATAAGATGGTGGGCCGCTTATCCTCCACCAAAAGGTAAAGGTTACGAACTTGCCGGTGGTTCCCAAGCCCCCGGCAGTTCCATCTTAGGATACTCATAATGGGCGGTGGGGCTGGCAACTAGCCTCCACCATTTCATCTACGGCCATCTCATAGTCCATCTCCCTGATTTGGGTTCTCACCTTCTTGAAAATAGAAGCTTCTGCCAGAAAAGAGCTTTGAGATAAGGCCATCGATTCTTGGGTCCCCTGCATAGGAGCATCTCCTTTCCTCTTACGAAGAATCTCCTCAGGAGAGTCCAATCTCTGTACATGCCCCTGGGCACGGGCCCGGCGCTTCCATTGCTTCATGGAACAAGAAGCTAGGACATGTGCGTCTCCTTGCCTACCAAGCTCTTCAACCCCCCTCCTACCGAGCTTGTGGAAATCAGCGTCGGCGTCATCCTTCAGGTGCAGAGCGTCCATGTTATCGAAGTTACAAACCTGCCCAGCCTGTTGCTGCTCAAACGTTGGCACTGTTCCACGTGTAGATTGAAGAGGCAGAATGGTACAAGTCTGTCTTTGGCTAGGATGGGCTGTCCTCTCTCTAGCCGACCCATGTCCCTCACTAACTAGCCCATTTAAAAGCCCATTCATTAAATCTCCATGGGCCAGCTGTCCTCCGTGTTTAATACTTGGTGGGCACACCGACACGTCAGCTCCCAATCCATCAGAGATTTTAGGCAACATAACATGCCCTAGTGCGTTGGTCTGCTCCGAAGCAATTGTCTGTTCAAGCCTCCTCTCAGTTGCGTGGGAATGGAAAGGGGGCCTAAAATCACGCCCAATTGCTACATCTTCCTTCAATACACCGGATTCACTTTCCATCCCAGGTGCTTGACGACGACCGGTTCCAGCAACGGGATCTTCGAGCGTATCTCCCTTAGAATTATTGCCCATCAAATCCGGAGGATTTCTAGCCGTAACGTCCCCTGCCGATGAGAGATTTTCGCCTGGAATCCTGCTCTGTCCCAGCCCCGACTGGTGCCAATCTGCATCACCTGCGTCACCGGCCTGTGGCTGACCCGGAGCCGCCACCCCAGTGGAGCCGTGCCCAGCAAAGCCCCCTACCGGGCGTTTTAACGAATCTGCACGGAGCCACACCCCATACGGCTTCTCCGGCAGTTCTGGGTTGGGAGTCGCCACACAGCCTTCTTGTCCATGTTTGATCTTACCGCATGAGAAACAAAATCGAGGAAGTTTCTCATAACAGAATGAAGCCCAGAAGGATTTACCACGGATTTGCAGCACACGGCCACGTTCAAGGGGTTTAGAGAGGTCAATCTCCACCTTAATCCGCAACGATTTCTGCCAACCAAGTTCGCCTCCACTCGCCTCGACTGCAATTACCGGTCCCAGAGAAGCCCCAATGCTGTGTCCCACCGCCTTACTCATACAAATTAGCGGGATGTCATGCACCTAGATCCAGAAGGCAGCCTTGTTGAAAG
>FXXK01004045.1:0-11785 GCA_900184695.1 Betula pendula | reverse complement strand
ATGTCAGTCTTGTCATAACTCAGCTTCAGCACTTCAACTTCAACTTAGCTTAGGTCCATTGAGTTTCAGCAATTCAGTTCAGCTCGATACTCCCCTCAGGATGGATGTGGATTCTAAGAACAGACATCTGGACAAAAAGAGTGAAAAAGGAACAGAACCAAGTGGTTGGGTAAAGATATCGGCCAACGGAAGAGCTGAGATGAAAACATGAAGAGTCTTGATAACCAAGCCTGAATCTTCTCTCGGATTAAATGAAGGTCTATTCTATATGTTGTAGTTCTCATGAAAACCAGATAGGCAGCAATATGAATTGCTCTTGACTGTCACAAAATAACAATGCTGTAAAGGGAGAAATCTGAAAGTCCGAAGGAGAGAGAACAGGCCAAAAGGCAACTCACAGCAAGTAGAACCATAGACCTATATTCAGCTTCAGCAGAGACTTTTTGAAAAGGGAAAAAAAAACAGTGGACGCTCTTAGACTTCCAGCAAAATGAAGCTGACTTGTTGAAGTTAATGATCAAGACTGAAGCTGACTTGTTCATTGTTCTGTAAATAACACGTGCAGCTTATTATCATGTAAAACACGTTTTTTATCATCTGTTATGACAGCTGTAGAAGAGCTGTTTTTCTGTTATGACAGCTGTAGCTTAGGAGTAGTTCAGGAAGTAGGTTCTCGATGTATATGTATGTAAGCTTCTTTTCATTCTTGTAAGTTACGCAATTCAATCAAGAAGAACTTCATCTTCTCCAAAACTCTGTTCTCAAACACCTCTGTTTTTCTCACTTTACATACTCTGAAATTCTACAATGCAAATTACATTTAGCGCCAGACTTTCTGTAAATGTTAAAAAGAAACCACCATATCACATATTAAAATTCATTACTTCAAATAAACTGTGCTGATCACAAGGGTCTATTGTATTACTTCAAATAAACTGTGCTGATCACGAGCTGTTGCCATGGTGGGTGGGCGTTGCCGGTGCGTTCGGTGGCAGTGGTGGGCGGAGGCGGAAGCGGTGGTGGGTTCCTGGAGAGAGAGAGAGAGAGAGAGAGACTCAGCGTGGGAAGAGAAGGGAAAATGGGGGGAAGTGAAATGAAATTTACTAAATCAGCGCCTTTCAATTTTTTTTTTTTTAATAAATTCAGAACCACGGTTGAGTTAACCACGCCAGCACATAAAAAACTGATAAGAAACGGATACAAATGCTGTCCGTAGCATTACTCCTCCTTCCCAAGCTAAGTCTGCGCCGTTGGATTGCCTAGATTAATCCCAGCCGTTCAAACAATTACAACCCTAACTTCACTCTACCTTTCTTCATTCTTCAGCAGACTACCGTAACTTCTTCTTCGTTCCTCATCATTCTTCATCAGACTTCGCTCAGCCCGTGACCGTTACAGTCATCTTCACAACAACCACCACCACCACCACCACAAGTTCACAACATCAAGCACTCTTTCCGAACCCCTCATCTAAACCGGCTCGTGTGAAGCTCGAGCTCGAGCTCGAGTCGACAAAAAAAAAACGAGCCGATCTCGAGCAAGTGGTATTCGCTCAAGATTGGCTCGAATACACCCTTTACTTGTGGGGTATAAAGCGGCGCCGGCCGATCGAGAGAGGAAACCTTGGAGTGAGAAAGAGAAGATGTTCTTCCACATAGTACTGGAGCGGAACATGCAGCTACACCCGCGCCACTTCGGCCGCAACCTCCGCGAGAACCTCGTCGCCAAGCTCATGAAAGATGTCGAGGGCACCTGCAGGTCTGGTCCCCTCAATGTTTTCTATTCTTTTTCTGTTTGGTTCCCTAGAAAACCTAGTAATAGCTAATCTTAATCTTAGAAAACTGAGGCTCGTTTGGCAAATCGAAAACAGTTTTTAAAAACAGAAAACGATGATTAAAAAGAAATCAGACCAAGCTACTTAAAAAAAAAAAGAAAAGGTACCTGTTTGATGCAAAAAGCCTTGGTCATAACATAAAATCTACTACTCAAATATTTAATGATAAAACAACTCCAAAAACTTAAAGCTACAAATTTTCTGGTTCAAACTATCATACTAAACATTTTATAAGGAAGCTTAGGTCCAGCTACATAGTTTACATGGTGGGGGTTGGGATTACAATATCTCACGTACAACTTGATGAACAGCACCGCAGAGATCATGCCAATACAAATAAAACTCCATGTCTTTTATTTGGATGCTAGTGTCCATAAACATTACCATGTCCATCGTCATCGGAGAGAATTCAAACCCCCACCATTTTCAACATCATATACCACTCAACTCACATCAACCATATTTTCACCCTCCTATATCTCTAGCTTCTCTATCACCATCCAAGATGTATCATTGTCATTTGATTATATCTCTCTTATTCATCACTCTCCAACATAAGTATCTAACTGACTAAATTTGATCATGAGGAAATTGGGCATTTTCTGAATATAGCCCAACACATATTTTGCAGGCCTTCATAATGTCTGACAGTGAAGAAAACAATAATAAAAATCAGTCCACTTCTAAAACTCAGAAGGATAACGCAAGAAATCGCAGATATGCATAGTTTAAGTGTTTATGTATGCATATAACCAAAGCATTTACTTTTATTAGGGCCAATAACCCAACCATTAGAACATTGTGCTGTGCACAGAAAAATGAGAAGCACTTCAACATAAAAGTGAGTGCAAATTAAGAGAAGCCATGAACAGAAACCAAGTACATAACATCAAAATAGATTTTTATATGTGACACTACTCAGGATACTATTTGAATATGATAAACACTGTTAACAACACAAACAAAAAGTTGCATGTTATCAGAATTGAGGATTTATGTCAAAGACAACGAATAAGCAGAGCATTTGAGGAAATAATGATGCGTCTACAACACCTTCTCCTCTCTTAATCCAGCTCATCTCTGTTAAGTGATCTTGATAATGTATCTTCCAAAGACATGGAAAATAAATGGCATTATTTTTTAATAAACGACATAATCATAATGCATCTTTTAATGTCTCAAGTAACTCTGCTGATTTTACACAAGGATACCATTCTCTCACAACCAGATGGGTTCGTGCCATCTAAAATTGTTGCGGGTGTCAGAAGTAGTAAGCCTTTAAAATTCATACCCAACATCTATTGAGACGGTATTTGATGATAAGAATAAAACTCACACCAGTAAAGAAAACAATCTCGGCAAGACTAAGAAGTCCAGTGAGAGTAAACTACCCGTAACAGATGGAGAAGAAGATAATGATAGAAATAATCAAAGAGAAGAAGATTAGATATGTGATAGCAATTGTATAGTTGTAACAAAACACTACTTTTAAACATTCTATAAATATCAATACAAAGAGATCCCAAAACACATGGGAAAACAATTCAATCCAATCATTGTTTCAAAATTCATTATGGTATCATAGCTATACGACTAGCTTTTCTCTATTTTTTTCCTCTGTTTCACTGAGGTTTTTCTTCAAATACCTTCCCTACCCTTTCTCATGTTAACTACAGATTCCACAACCTCAAGTACAACTTCCACAATGTCCCGTCCCCATTTTCCTCCTATGTATACATCCAATTTCTTCAAACTAACAAAAGATAAATACTGTCTCAATAACATCCAAATGCAATAGTCAAGGGTGAGCGTTGACCTTGAAGGGTAACAAACTCACCGGCGACATAACAACACTCTCCACTTGTGAGAGCATGCAGTATCTGGACCTCTCCTCCAACAATTTCTCTGTCGCTAGTCCCTCTTTCGGCAATTGCTTGGCTTTGGAGCACCTCAACATCTCTGCCAACAAGTTCTCCGGGGACGTCACTGGTGCCCTCTGCTTGTGCGTCCACCTCGCCTTCTTGAACATCTCCAGCACCATTGGTGGAGAATCTACGCCTCCTCTACCTCGCCAGAAACAGATTCCATGGCGAAATCATCGGTGGGAAGAGCTCTTCTTACATAACAATCTGTTTACTGGGTCGATTCCCTCGAGTTTGAGCAATTTTTCTCACTTTGTCTCGTTGGATTTGAGCTTCAATTACCTGATCCTTCCTGTGAATCAAACCCCAGCTCAACCAGATCAACCCTACTTCCCCGTTACTATGCGCACTTAAAATGAGGTGTGTTTTGTTGCTCCGCGAACATCAAAATGAGAATCGTTTTCGAAAACATGTCTAACCTGTTTTCTTTTTTCGTGTTTTTCAGTGTTTTTGTTTTTAAAACAAGTAGCCAAACGCTTTCGTACAGTAATGAAACACGTTTTGATGTTTTGAAAACAGAAAACCTGTTTTCAAAACAGCAAATAAACAGGCCCTGAGCAGCCCCCACTTAAAAGGAGAATATTGTTTCCTCTTTTTGGTTCCGTAGAAAGAGGATAGGAAAAGTTTTTGGAAATTTATAGGAAAAGAATAAAAGAAAACGGATTCAGTTGAATCCAGTTGGGTTTTGGAATTGGTTTTCCATAGAGCCAAAATCCACCGAACCAAATCTTGTGTAGCAAATTTTTGCTTTAACAGTATTGTAATACAAGAGCAAATCCAATTCTGTGTAAGAAAATCATTTAAAGCAACAAATTGGAGGGATTACACCATTGAAGGATTTTACTCTTGTGCAGTGGTAGACATGGGTTTGTGGTGGCAATAACGGGCATAGAGAATGTTGGAAAAGGGTTGATTCGCGATGGGACAGGGTTTGTGACATTTCCGGTGAAGTACCAATGTGTTGTATTCAGACCATTTAAAGGGGAGATTTTAGAAGCTGTTGTAAGTATGGTGAACAAGGTATAAATTTCCTTTTTTACCTATCTGATGATTTGATCTATGTTATGAATCTGCAAATATGGATATTTTTTTCTTCTTTTTTAATAACTTCAACTGATATGTTTAACTACATGGAATTGTCACAGATGGGATTTTTTGCCGAAGCTGGACCTGTCCAAATTTTTGTTTCAAACCATGTAAGTTTTACTTTCCATTCATATATTGTTGCAGCCTGAGGAATGATATGCTTTTGTTTATATTATGTCTCTTGGCGTCCTTCAAATTTTCTCTCTTTTTTAGTGTCACGGATTTGGTGAGCAGGGTAGTTGTTTACTTTTTTCCTTTTTTGGATGAATGCTATCTGGCCACAATGGGTATTTTGTTTCCTTTTCTCCCTAAATTGTACCTGAAAATTACAGCCCAACCAGAGGAGCTGATTTCATTTGTTCATCGTATATGTGTGAAGTTGCAAGATGCTTAAGGCTTCTCACATCTTGTATAAATCCTAGTTTCTTGGTTCTCGAAACTTGTTATTGTTCATGTTCCCCTCGTTATAATCCATGATTATATTTGCATTAGTTATTGCTATTTGTTGATATTCTTTCTTTGTTTTAGTTGATACCGGATGATATGGAATTCCAATCTGGAGATATGCCAAATTATACTACTTCGGATGGATCAGTAAGCCTCAGTTTCAACTTATTATCAGAAGAAACTTAATTGTTAAATATCTAGTTTAGAAATTGATATCTTGGTCCCCTTCAGGTTAAGATACAGAAGGATAGTGAAGTGCGCTTGAAGATAATTGGGACTCGAGTTGATGCTACAGAAATTGTATGCCCTATCCTATCTTGTTGTCATTATTGAAGCCTCAACTTGCTGTTTTCTTGTAGGGGTGTAAAATTCAGCTCAATTGATTGATTTGACCGAAATTCTCTTTCAAAAAATACAAAGTCAAAATGCGAATAAGCTTTAGCTTAAAAGCCTTAAATGGCACTTCCTCTCCCCATGAAAGGGGGATATGAGTGAGATTGTGAGTTTAAGACTTTGGGGGTGTGTAAATTACCAATAAAAGGGGAAAAAAAACCAACCTAAAAATAGAAAGGCAAATAGCACTATAGCAGCATGGCTGGCAATTCAGTTGTTTACTAATTCAGTAGTTGTTGGGTGTAAAATTTTTGAAGTACGGTGCTATGTTGTCCCGACATTAGTGGCTCTTGTGCTATTAGTCCTTGCACCAAATAGCATCTCCTGCCTCTATTAGTAAGGGGTGGAGTAAGAATACGGGTTCAATCCAATATAGGCGTATGGAATGCTTTGGGAATTGGGGTTGATGCAAGAAACCTTTTAAAGCATGCACTGTAAAACATAATGCCTCACAAAAATGTATGTTTGCATGAGTGATGTTATTGGCTTGACTTCATTACTTCACTAATTCTGGTTACCTGCCATTGTAATTTTATGCACTATGGATTCTCATCATGAACAAACTTTTCGTTTAAAGATTTGTCATGCTTTTGGGCATTGGTTTCCAGTGGTTAAAGGGAGTTTGACATTAGGATCAAATCTTGCCGCCTAAGAATTTCAGGCTCTTGTCGTTTTTATTTCATTTTCGTGGATTTTTTTTTAGGATTATCATTGAAGCCACCCTCAATTTCAATCAAATTAAGTCTGAATTCAAAATTTATTTGGTATTGGGTATTTATTAAAATTACTTTGAAATGGATAGGGTTAATGATTTCTTAGGAGTGCAAAGACCCCATAGAGGAAAATATTTGGTGACTTTTTGAGCATACTATGAATTTGAATCTTAGCTTTTCATATGTTGCTTATCAAATGTATTTCCTCTTTTTGCAGTTCTGCATTGGTACCATAAAAGATGATTTCTTGGGTGTGATAAACGATCCTACAGCCGGATAGTGGGTGCTAATGGCGTTTTCTTTGCTGGTTTTACCCGCTTGTCTGGCAGTCTCTATAATTCCTGTAATATAATTTTTCGTAGAGGGTGGATTGTTCAATTTGTTTGTACTTAGGGGCTGGTACATTGGGTCGTTGAAGCTTTTGTACTGGTGGGTTCTATTTATTTGGCACCTGCTCAAAGTGGGTCTTTCTGTTGTATATCTCAAGGAATTCGAACGAAATATTTGTACCGATCAGAGTAAAGTATTGCCGAATGGTTTTAGTTTCTGGTTCACTGAAATTATGATGTTGCCTAAGGATAGGCTTTGTTAGGCTCGATTGATTCGGCATAAAATATTTTTGAAAAAGATTTTTCTTATTTTTGAGTGTTTAGTGCGACGTAAAATATTGGTTAACAAGAAAATTAACCTTTATTAGGCATAAACTGGTTTACACATTTTTCGTTGCTCTTCTACACTCAAAGGCAAGCAATTGTGAGAGTTTCTTATGGGATCTGTCTGCTTGAGAATAACTCGGTATGCTTGGGCTGCCTAAACACTTGTCCGGATAGATGAGTCTCCCAAAAGTTACTTTACAATTGTATGTCTAAATTGCAAATAATATGGACATATAATTGTACTGAATCTTAATCACATCCTTAGGCTTTCTATTCTCACTTTTTTCTTCTACAACTTTTTTTTGTCGTCTCTCTCTTCTTCGCACTGTTAGTCAATATGTGTATATTTTAATTAAATATAATTTTTAGGTTATTTTTTAAAATTGTTTTATATTAATATTTTTATTTTGCAAATAAAAGTTAATATTTATAGGTTAATATGAGTAAATAAAACTATAAGAAATATATTAATTTTATGTATGAGTCAAACACTAAAAAATGTTTTCAGCTAAAATCATTTTATAACAATTCCCTAGTTGCTTCATACTGTAATCAAGCAAGCCTCTTTGTCCTACCACATCAACAAAATGGAATTGCAGTGGGATAAAAGTATGGTTTACTGCGTTAGTCCAAAAAAATAATAAATAAAAAAGAGAGAAAAAAAAAAGGAAAAAAAAAGAGACAAGGCAGCACGGCTTGTGACATACACCTAGCAAAAATTGATATAAACCAAAAATATCCATAAAAAAGAAAGGGTATTAAGATGTATACATAACGATGTGCAAGAGACTAACCTCTCGGAGGACATACCTAAATCATTCTATAGAGGTTTCGACAAAAACTATCCAACCAAGTAGATTTCCCATCTGCTAGGAGTACTATTTAAGGGCAGTAGAAGCCTGCCTAAAGAAGCAGACTCCAACATAGTTGTCATATTATGTCTGCAACCTCCACTCACTTCTTCCCAACACGCACTTCCCCAAAGCCACCAATCTGCAGCCTCGCCTTAAACCCTTCAAACCTCACCAAAACTGACATAAACTACAACCAATTGGTTCGGTCTATATGTAAACACAAGGCAGTCCCTGTTATAAATTATTATTAGATTGTAACATGTTGATTATGGTTGAGTGGCATGGTGGTTAACGTGATTTCTCCCATGTATGAGTTCGAGGGTTTGAAACCCTATACCAGGGTTTGTAACCATAAGTGCAGTTGCAAGGATTCGAACCAGCGCTAGGTAGATGGAAAAGATGCACCGTTTCCATCAAGCCAACCGCAGTGACTAATGTCTAAAGTCAAGAAATATAATTCTAATATGGTAACTGTCGATACAGTTACTAAATGAAAAGTAATGACTGATAAGTGCTTAATGTTACACATTCAAGCCCCTTAATTCACATATGTTAATCTCTTAGTTTCATTATAATATGATGTTTTGTGTTGTTTTTGTGTTTTTCCCTTATTTTATAGGTTTTGGAAGAAAAGAAGTCAATTCCATCAACTCGGGCTCAAAACACATGAACTGTGCAAAGTTGCTGAAAATCTGACCTTTGTGCACTATTTTGGCCATAACTCTTAGCTCAAAACTCGGATTAAGGCAAGGTCAAGTGCGTTGGAAAGAAGACTCAGAGAGGAACAAATCATCAAGCAAAACCTAAAGCAGATAAGGTTCGTTCGAGCGACTTATCAATATGGCTCTCGAGCGACCTTGCGCGGTGAACAGTAACGTCGGCAGACCCGATTTGGAAAAATCCTAAACCTACTCCAACTCGATTTTGGACTTCCTATGGTGCACGAAATTGACTAGGGTTGTTCCTAAACTCTATAAATACTCCCTAAGTCCTCCAAAACAATTAGACAAGCTTGAGGAGAAGAATCAAAGGCTTCAAAGAAGGGTTTTTCTTAGTTCTTTCTTTCTTGTTAGTTTTTCTTTGTTATTTTCTTATGAGGATAATTTTCATCCAAATTATGTGTAGCTAATACTTTAGTTAGGGCTCGATTGAAGCCCTAATCATGTCTCTTTAAGGTTTCAATTTGTCTTGCTACAATTCTTGTTTTGATGCTTAATTGATTTACTCGGGTTTTTGTTCGTTCTTCATATGGGTTATGTATGGCTTTGATCATCTTATGCATATAACATGTGTAGATTGTTATCTATGTCAATTTGGATGACCGAGTCCTGGGCCTAGTAGAGTAACAAAAGACCAATTGCGGTTTCTTGGGGTAATCAACATGAAAGACCGGAATAGATACCATGTTCTAGGTTCTAGTGTGTTTGTCGATTTTCCATGATTTATGCTTTCTCAAAGAACAACTTAGTAGATACCATGCTAAATCCTTTGAGAAAGAAATAATTAGAGTAGATACCATGCCTAATTCGTTGCTTAGGGAAATCAATGGCTTTTGGAGTAGATACCATGCCCTTAGGCTGACAAACAGTGAGTATCTTGATATGATTGTAGCATTGTGCATATTGTTTACCTATTTGAGTATGATTAGGTGGTGGATATCGAAGCCCTAGCCCTTTATCTTATTATTTCAATTCAATTATTTATTTCGTTCCATTCAACAATATCTTTTTAGGAATTGCTTTTTTAAACATATTTTACCAATCCTCGTGGGAATGATCTCGTTTTGCCGTCTATACTATCGTTTTGATCTTGTGCACTTGCGAGTAAAACGTGCATTTATTCTCCTATTTATTTAGGTGGATAATTGTACAACAAGTTTTTGGCGCCGTTGCCGGGGATTGCGTTAAATTGGTGTTTTTAAATTTTTTCCTTTTATTTTAATTATTTTGTTTCTGCATCTCTAAAAAAAAAAAGAAACGAAAAAAAATTTTAATCTGTTTTGCTAAAGTTTTTGCAGAATTCAGCACTGAAGCTGCTGTCCACCGCAGAATTTGATTTTGCCATGCAAGGGACGTCGATCTCAGAATTTAGCTGTTATCCATACAATCCAGAGATTGAACCGAACTATTTCGACAACCTCGAAGGCCAAAAGAAGACTCCGAAGAAGAAGAGGAATTTGAAGTTGAGGAAAAAATGGCTGAGAATCAACCCGGGCGGAAACCGATGAAAAGTTCTTTCATTCCACAAAACCTCAAATCAACCATCATGCATCGCCTACCAACCAAATGCACAAGGCAGCTTCAATTTATCCCCTCATTTACTCAACATGCTACCACATTTTAGAGGCACACCCTCCGAGGATCCATACTTGCACATAAGAGATTTCTTTGATCTTTGCAAGACGCAGAACATTCATGGCTTAACACCAGAGCAATCAGGTTAATTCTCTTTCCTTTTTCTTTAAAGGATAATGCTAAGCTTTGGTTAAATTCTTTGGACTGCAAGGTCTATTCACACTTGGGAGGAGTTGGCAACAAAGTTTCTTAAGAATTCTTCCCAGCCCAAAGGACAAGACAATTGAGGAGGGAGATTCAGACCTTCCAACAAAAAGATGGAGACCTTTTCTTCGGGGCATGGGAGCACTTCAATGAACTACTTCTCAAATGTCCACATCACAACTTTATCCCAAAAGATCAGGTACAAGCATTCTATGAAGGTTTAGATAATTCTAACAAAAGTCTTGTAATTCAGGCCTGTGGAGGTGTGTTGATGGAGAAAGTAGTGAAGAAGCCATAGAGCTCTTTGAAACTTTAAGCGAAAATTCCCAACAATTTATCATCTCGAGAAAGGCATGGACCTAAAGGAAAGGGCATGTACGAAATCAATATTAACAATGGAGTCCAAAAACAGATGGCTACCATGGAGAGGAAATTGGACATGCTGGTGAAAGCCATGACTTCTCCAAAATATCTCTCCCATTCAACAAATCGCCCAAGTGGAGGTTATGTGCTATATGCTCCCATTCTGACCACACTACTGAGACTTGCCCTATGTCTTCATTCACAGATCAAGGCAAGCGAACTATGTGAGCCAAAATAATTACCTCAGAAGAACAATCCGTACTTCAATACCTACAATGCCAGGGTGGCGAAACCACCCCAATCTTTCATGGAGCAATAATCAGAATGTGCCAAATCCACAAGGGCAGCAAAAAATTTCCAACAGGGGAAATAACTATCAAGCTCCAACACAAGGAGCCCAACCACAGCCAGAGCTGAAAAAAGAATGATCTTGAAGGAGCCATACTCCAATTTCTGACTTGCGCAACAACAAACTATGCCCAAGACCAGTCAAAACCATTCAGAAATTTGGAGGCCAACTACCAGTCAGGCTATTCAGAGATTAGAAGCACAAGTGGGGCAGAGGCTAAAGAGCTAATGAAAGAAAGAGAGGTGAGTTTCCCTCACAAACAAATTCCAATCCAAGAGTCACGAGCAACTAAAGCTGTAAACAACCCTCAGAAGTGGCAAGCAAAATTGATAACAAAGATTGGGGAATTGATGAGGACCATAGAAAGCATCGCATCTGAAGCCACAACTCCAAGGTAAATGAAAAGGAGAAGGGAATTGCACACCCCTTCCCTCAGAGGTTAGGTAAAACCTAAAAAAGAAAAGCAAACTTGTAGATATCTTTGAACATGAGAAAAGTTGAAATCAATTATTCCTTTATTAGATGCAATTCCAAACAAATCTCCAGCTTATGCTAAATTTTTAAAGGGACTGTTGCACTCATAAAAGGGAAATTTCAGGATCATGAAAAAGTTGCCCTGAAGAAGAACGGGGTATTTTTTATATACTTTTTGTTAAGTGCATCTCTCTCT
>FXXK01004040.1:0-12008 GCA_900184695.1 Betula pendula | reverse complement strand
AAAAAAAAGTAAAAAACGCACGCCTGTAATCTATAGATCTTATGTTTTGCGAACCCTCTTGTTAGCCAACCACAACGCGTTTGTTGGCTATGCCCTGTAAGAGGGGTGCCACATAAAAAACTTCCCGCAGCATGAAATACCTATAGACACACATGATTCTAAGATATACATAAGGCTTCAATTATCAACATACACTCCAAAGAGTTCAAGCCATGTCAAGGGAGACTCCCCTGTGCACCATACCACGACGCATACGCCAATAACGATAATTGAATCTTTTCGCGCCACACAACCACACACGGCATAGCTCAAACACAGGGTTCTTAGACCCCTCACATGACGAGCGCGCATCTTCTCTCTTCGCAACTCTTCCAGAGCCTCTATTCCGGCATGTCAAGGGGTCGGTGGCGGACCATCCACTCACGAATACACATAGATTTTTGAATCCTTGGGATCACCACGCACGAAGCATGCTAAAAGGGTTCTCGTAGAATCAAATCCGGAGCGCTAAAGAATTCCTCTCCGATCATTACTGGTTCGGCCCATCATCAAATGGAGGATCAAGTGGCGACATCCAACACATAGATTGAACACAATAGATTTTGATCTTGGATCGCGTGCACGGCATGTCAAAGGGTCGTAGACCTCAATGACGGAGCGCGGATCTTCCGATCTTGGTTCGGCATGTCAAGGGGTTGGTGGCGACCTCAATGATGGAACCATGATTTTGATCTTTGTGATTAGGGGAAGAGATTGCATCTGGTCCATATCATATTCTTCGCGTCATTCACATATACATGGGAGAAAAAGGTGGAACAACATAAGAAAGACGGATTTTCATCAGTGAACAAAATACAATTTTGAAAGTGTGAGAGATTACTGATAATATCGCTTTAAATGCTCTGCGTTCCAAGGGTGGGGCAGCCTTCTTCCCTCCGAAGTTTCGAGATGGTAAGCGCTAGGTTGGTTGCACTCTACGACCCTGTAAGGCCCTTCGCAGTTTGGAGCCAGCTTTCCATCCTTGCGTTCCTTAGTTGCCAAAGTGACTTTCTTGAGCACCCAATCGCCAACTTTGAACTTGCGAGGTTTGACCCTCCGGTTGAAGTACTGAGCTGCCTTCTAACGATACGAGGCCATTACAATTTATGTTTGGTCTCATCTTTCGTCCAAGAGGTCCAGTGACAGCTTCAATCCCTCGTCGTTTAGCTCAGGGTCATATTTCTGGACGCGAAGGCTTGTTAACTCCATTTCTACTAGGACGACAGCTTCTGACCCGAAGGCTAGGCCAAAAGGAGTATCCTCTGTGGGGGTTCTTTTGGTGGTTTTGTAGGCCCATAGGACTTCGTGCAATTGCTCAACCCAAGCACCCTTCCTATCTTCAAGCTTTTTCTTCAATATCTTGAAAATGGTCTTATTTGTAGCTTCGACCTGCCCGTTAGCTTGCGGGTGCCCCGGTGAAGAGAAGTAGTTCCTAACTTTAAGGCCTTCACACCAGTCTCGAAATGCTTGACAGTCAAACTGTTTCCCGTTATCTGTGACAAAGGCATGGGGAAGACCATATCTGCAAATCACTGATCTCCATAGGAACTTGGTGATGTTCTGAGAGGTGATGTGTACGAGGGCTTCTGCCTCCACCCATTTGGTAAAGTAATCGACTGCTATGACTACAAACTTGACACCTCCTTTTCTAGGTGGAAGGGGACCAACAATGTCCACCCCCCACATGGAGAA
Organism: Betula pendula; assembly: GCA_900184695.1. Taxonomy (NCBI): domain Eukaryota; kingdom Viridiplantae; phylum Streptophyta; class Magnoliopsida; order Fagales; family Betulaceae; genus Betula; species Betula pendula. The sequence goes on along the minus strand of FXXK01004040.1, from coordinate 10,277 downwards.
GGGCCACGGAGATGTGATTGGAGTGAGCTCTTCGGGTGGGCTCTTCTGGTCATTGGCAAACTTCTGACACTTATCACACGTTCTTACCATTTCCATGGACTATTGATACATCTTAGGCCAGTAATATCCAGCTCTGATGGCCTTATGGGCTAGGATGCGCCCTCCGGAGTGACTGCCACATACCCCTTCGTGAATTTCCTTCAAAGCATAATCAGCTTCATCCTGGGACAAACATTTGAGGAGTGGCAAGGTAAGGCCTCGTCGATAAATGGATCCATCGATGACAGTGTATTTGGAAGCTTTTAAGCATATCTTGGTGGCGGCCTTACGGTCTGCCCGAAGTTGGCCTTCCGTATTATATCTGAATATCTCCCTGGCCCACTCTGGCGTTCACGCACACTTGGGGGTCGCCTACGATGGCCGGTGAAGGTAAAAGCCGAACCTGTTCTTTGGAGCCCTCAGGCTCTTCTTCTTGCGCTGACCCAATTCGGGCAAGTCTGTCCACCTCCACATTCTCTTCTCTGGGGACCTTCTTCACATGGAAATGTGCAAACCGAGTCGCAAGTTCCTTGACCTTCACGAGATACTTCTTCATCTTTTCCCCCTTCGCTTCGTATTCGCCCAAGATATGGCCGACTATTACACGCGAATTAGTATGAACTTTGACATTTTCAGCTCCCAGCTCGTGAGCAATGGTCAAGCCTACTATCACGGCTTCGTATTCTACTTCATTATTGGTGGTCTTGAAGTCCATTCGGATGGCGTGCTTAATCTCCTGACCTTCTGGGGTCGTCAGAACTATTCCAACTCCACTTCGTCTCTTCGTTGCCGACCCGTCTACACAGATCTTCCAGAGATTATTAACTGGTCGGTCTTCCAGGCTGTCAGGGCTCGTAAACTCTGCTATGAAGTCGGCTAGCGCTTGGCCCTTTATAGCTGGCCTAGGCAAGTACTCGATGTCGAACTCGCCCAATTCCATTGCCCAGTTTACTAGGCGTCCCGAGGTATCGAGCTTGAACAGAACTCTTTTCAAGGGCTGGTCGGTCAGCACCCGAATTGTATGGGCTTGAAAGTAAGGCCTCAATTTTCTCGCCGAAGTTACTAGCGTGAAGGCTAGTTTTTCAATCTGCGGATACTTGATTTCAACACCTCGGAGAGCCTTACTGTGTAGTATACCGGTTTTTGCACCCCTTGGTCCTCTCTAATCAGAACTAAACTAACAGCAGAGTTGGATACTACGAGATAGACGTAGAGTGGCTCACCTTCTACCATTCAGCTAAGGAGCAGAGGGTTAACTAGGTAGCTCTTCAATTGCTGGAAAGCCTCCTCACATTCTTCCCCCCAAACAAAGGCCTTCTTCAAGATCTTGAAGAAGGGCAGGCACTTATCCGTGGATCTAAAAATGAACCTGTTAAGGGCAGCTATCCGTCCAATAAGTCGCTGAAGCTGCTTTGTGCTCTGGGGTGATTCCATCTCCAAGACCGCCTTTATTTTTTTTGGGTTGGCTTCAATGCCTCGATGCGAGACCATGAAGCCCAGAAACTTCCCAGAAGATACGCCAAAAGCACACTTGGCGGGATTAAGTCTCATCTTGTAACGTCTTAAAATGCTGAAGGTTTCTCTGAGGTCAGCTAGGTGATCCTCAGACTTCAAGCTCTTAATCCCAATCTAGCTCTTGAACATTGCGTTTACCAGACGTTGATAAGTTGCACCAGCGTTCTTCAGACCAAAGGGCATCACCTTGTAACAATATAACCCCTGGTGTATGATGAACGAGGTTGCCTCTTGGTAAAACTCGTGCATCCGGATCTTATTATAACCCGAGAAGGCATCCATGAAGCTCAAGAGGTTGTGGCCTGAGGTGGAGTCCACCAAGAGGTCGATTCTTGGGAGCGGGAAGCTGTCCTTAAGGCAAGCCTTATTGAGGTCAGTAAAGTGTACACACATCCTCCACTTACCCGTAGATTTCTTGACCATCACTACGTTAGCCAACCAATCAGGGTAATGGACTTCCCTGATAAAACTTGCGTCCATCAGCTTGTCCACTTCTTCAACTATAGCTTTGTTCCGCTCAGGGGCGAAGTTTCTTTTCTTCTGCTTGACTGGCTTCGCAGCGGGGTCTATATTCAACCTATGTGAGATGACGGCAGGGTCGATACCAAGCATTTCTTCGTGCATCCAGGCAAACACGTCTAGATTTTTCTTCAAGAATTCTGACAGTGTGGCTTTCAGCTCTTCCGGGAGCTGCGACTCAATTTTCAACACACGATTGGGCCCATCAATAGCTATCTTAGTCAAATCTTCATTCAGTTCCGCCCTTTGTGGTACGCCTTCCTCCTTTACTCCATAATAGACGGGGAGCGTTTCTCTGGTTCGAGGTTCCTTGAAGGTCAGATTATAGCACTGAAGAGCCTCCTTCTGATCTCTTCTCACCACTCCCACTCCGCGATCGGTAGGGAACTTCATCTTCAAATGATAAGTGGACGTCACTGCCATCAGCTTGTTAAGGGTCGGCCTTCCCACTATAGCGTTGTAGGCCGAAGGTCTATCGACGACCAGGAAGTCTGTCATAACAGTCTTTTCTCTGGGTGCCGAATCTGCTATGAGTGGGAGGGAGATTGTTCCTACTGGGAGGACCTTCTCTCCTGTAAAGCCTACCAAAGGCGTGGGAGCCGGAGCCACCGGTCTCTTTTCGATGTTCATCTTTTCAAAAGCGGGAAGGAACCGGATATCAGCCGAACTTCCGTTGTCAACTAGGAGGCGATGAATGTTGTAGTTTCCTATAACCAGGGTCACCACCAATGCATCGTCATGGGGGTAACAAACCCTTTCTTCATCCTTTGAGGAAAATGTGACGGCTTCACATTCGGTTTTGCGAGACTTTGAGGGTCGCTCAAGAGATAACACTTCTCGAGAAGATAGGCTCTTGGCATAGGCCCGCCTCCCTAAGCTGGAGGGTCCGCCGGCTACGAAACTGCTGGCAATAGTGTGAATTTCTCCGATAGGCTCTCGGTCTCTTTCTGAACCCGCTCTCCGGCGGACGTTACGATTGTCATGACGCTCCGCTTCTCTGTCGGCTCGACAGTGCCTTGCCTCACTGTTGGCTCTATAATTGTCTGCACGACCTTGGCGCCTAGGGGGAGTTGCCATATGACGACGGTCATCAAGCACGCGAGCTTCATCATGGTGACGCCGCTCAGCGTGCAGTTTATCGTACTTTGTGTGTCGATTAGCTGCTACAAATCATGCCAGCTTTCCCCCCTTGATCATCTTTCTATCTCCATCCGTAGGGAAACGCAATCCTCGGTTTCATGGCCATGATCTTGATGGTAGTCACAATACTTACACATGTTCCATTTTTCTGGCGGGGCCAGCATTTTCTCGGGACGCCTTAAGTCCGGATCTTTCCGAATCTGCATGAACACTTCCGTTACACTCGAATTTAACGGGGTAAAGTTGTATTCTCGTTCGGTTATGGGCTTTTTCTTCTCAAACGGCTTTACATCCTTCTTCGAACTTTTCCCTTGGCCGGAGGCTCCTTCTCCTTTACGGAATTCTTTTTTCTTGGCCTATTCCTTTGGCTTTGCGTCCCTTTCGGCATACATTCTCACCATCTCTTCTTGATTGATGAATTCTTTGACTTTCTCCATGAACTCTCGTAGGGTCGTTGGAGTCTTCTTTGCCAGTTCGAGGACGAAAGGCCCCTTATGCCAAAGCCCATTTATGGCGGCTGTCAAGACCACACTTTCAGACATCTGTTCTGCTTCTACTCTTTCCTTGTTAAACCTTTGAAGGTAATCTTTGAGGGGTTCGGTCTCCCCCTACTTCAGGGCCAACATGTACTGTAGCGTGTTCTTGCGCTTTTGACGCGAGAAACTGCGTAAGAAAGATTTTTGCTAGGTCCTCGAAACTGTCTATGGAATTGGCGGGTAACCCTCTGAACCACTCCTGGGCACTTCCCTCCAAAGTGAGAGGGAACGAACGACAGGCTATTTCGTCCAAAGTGGCATGTAGGTCTATGTGAGCCTTGTAGGACTTCAAGTGGCCGACGGGGTCGCCCGTCCCGTCGTAAGGCTTAATGGGGGGGACCTTGAATTTTCCAGGAATGGGATAACTCATTATACGTGGAGTGAAGGCCGAGCGGGCGTGCTGGATGATAGACTCAACCGCGGATGGTTTCTCTCCCATACCACGGAGCACCGCGTCGTACTTAACCTCCATACCCCTAATTAGGGCATGAACATCCCCTTGCGGGGGCGGAGGATTAACCTGGTGATTCCCTGCCTCGGGGTTCTGACGATCCCCCCTTTCGAAGATCAAACGGCCCTCGGCACCTTCCCCCAAGTGGGGCTCGCTGCGAGGGCGGTGGCGACGCTGCCTGTCGTTTACACGGTTTCCGCCTGAACCTCTTGGCGGGCGTTGATCACCCGCTTGTTCATGCTTATTTCTCAGCCACACAACTGGCTCTTCCCTGGTGAGGCTTCCTCCTTCCATCTGGCGGTTGTCATCGCGGTGACCCTCTACTCGTGGGAGTTCCTCATGTGCATATTCTTCTTCGTCGGGGTTGGTCTCATCATCGTCTGTCTCAAAAAATTCCTGTCCTTCCACATGGACCCGCCCGCGAGGGTTTGGGTGAAGCCGACAAGTGAGAGATGCGTTCTGGCGCTTGAGAGCTTCGATCTCTCTGGCCATTCGTTGCATTTGAGCTTCTGGAGTTTTGGAGGTGGCTTCCGCTGGCGGAGTCTGGAAACTAGTGGATTTTCCCTTATCCTCGTGAGGGGTTTTCGGAACAAAAGTCCTGGTCTCGAGTTGTTCCCCCTGCTTGCTGGGGGGAGCTTGTGATGTATCCTCTACGTTCATTGTGTCAGATTGGTTTTGTAGTAAGAACAAAATCGTTGCCATAGACGGCGCCAAACTGTTGTAACAGTTTCCGAATCCGACCTTGTGTAACCCTGAAAACAAAATGAGGTTAGACACAAGAGCTTGCCGGGGGTTGCCGGCGGGGGATAGCTCCGATGCCTAAGTCAGTCCTTTCCTTTGAGAGAAAATCTCTAACTGAAAAAAGGCCAAGAATATAGAATCTATTCTGTTACTTACCTTTGCCGCCGAATTTCTCTCCTCTTTTATATGGTTGCGGACCCCCCGAGGCCCATTTAATGAGCCTCTGTGTGGGGCCCGGAGCTCCTCCTTTTCTTCTACGCCCATGCGGGCCTTCAATGATCCTTCCACGTGTCGCATATGTATCGGTCCGCGATATTTGAATATTTGTTTGCTTGTCACGTCAATCATATTCCAGAGGGTGGGTGAGCCTTGGAAATACGCGGGGTGACAACCGAGGCCAGCTGTCTTACATGCGAGCCATAATGGACCTTGTCCTTTCTTCATCAAGGTTCATTACATCTGACGACTAGAGAACCAAGCTTTGAGGGACCGAAGAACCCTTACCGCTATTAACCGAACCTTATAATGAAGGTCGGCTAATACACAGGCTCGGGCCCCTCACATACGGACTGGACTAGATCGAAGGGGATATGAGCCTGCATATATCTTTCAGGCCCAACCCCTAACAGTTACCCCCTAAAATCCTTCACGTCATGCGCTGAGAATGGCGGGAGGATTTTATTATGTTTTGGAAATGAACCGTCGTTTATTGGAACATGGGACACCGTGTTGCTTCTCGCGCCATTACACGTGTTCGCTCCTCGTCCACACCTTTTTAGAGATCATCCGTTCTGACGCGTGTAAATTCGCATCAGAGAAGATTCTCTCTTATCTTCTGCGTGAAGAATCCCTAGCTGTCATTGTTATCCCTTTAGCTTTTTTACAGCGACTGACCCTTCATCTTTCACTTTCAACCCAACACTTCCTTTTCAGATACAATGTTGAAATCTTCTAGGCTCGACGCTTCAGCGGCCCCATCTACCTGGCAATCCTCTCTAAGACCAAAGGATGCTGAGAGATTAAGGAAAACTTACGAGATTCCTGACAGGGTAAATATTTGGATTCCGGGACCCAATGAGGAGATTTTCGGGAATACTTTGGAGGGTGAAGTGTGCATTTTTGAGCGGGCCCTCATGGCTGGGCTCCGACTTCCTTTTTCCCAGGTGGCTCGCGAGATACTATACATCTTTTTAGGGATGGCTCCCACAGAACTGAAGGCCGGCGCGTGGCGGAACATGATTGCTTGCTGTGTAGCGTGGCCAATGGTTCTGAGGGAAGGTGAACAACTTTTTGCGCCGAAATTTCTGAACTTGTTCGCCCCGGTTAAGTATGGCCATACCTGGACTTTGCAGGGTCGGGAGAGGAAGTTCTTTTCCTCTCCAAGTAACCCCACTTTCGAAAGGTCTTTCTTTTTTGTATTCGGCTTAGGATGGGAGCTTCCCCCTATTTTGTTGGGATCGCCCACCCGTGGCTCAAGTTCCTCGCCAATGGGGGAACCTAAAATCGAAGAAAAAGTTCCCAAAGCCAAGGTTGACAGCAGCTCAAAAGGACAGGCTTGAGCGCATGATCGCTTGGTCTACACAGAGCATGGAGGCGGAAGGAGAAGAATCAAACCTGGGATTCTTGCTTCGCCCCGCCTTTTTGTAGAAATACTTGGGCTTCTCCAAGCATAGGTGTGCCGGAATGGCTAAGATTCCGGACGTGCTTTTCCCCCCAAAGAAAAAAAGAAAGGTAGAAGGTTCGACCAAGCAGACGAGGTCTAAAGGAAGCCGAACCCTCGGATTCTTCTACTGAAGGATCGATTTCTCTCTCTTTGTCTGAAGAGGAAGATTCGGCAGGAGATAACGCCCCTCAGATCACAGAAAGCCCAATCATCCTTGAAGATAGCCTGGATGAAGACGAGGATGAAATTCCTCTTGTAATGAGGACTCTTGCTCTCAAGAGAAAAACTTCGGAGCCTTCGGAGGATATGGGCCCTTCTTCGTCCCCTAAGGAAAGGGAGGCGAAGAGCCACGAATACATAGAGTTCCTCAAGATGTACCCTCTAATGAAGAAGGCTCGAAGTGTAAATGTCATTATCATGGATGAGTGTTCGAGGCCTTCCGCCGAGGCGGTTCGCCCCATTGGAGGTGACGGGGGGAGTGTGGCCCTACCGTCCATTCCCTCCCCCACGTCGGGGATCGAGTCAGCCATCGAAGCGGTAAGGATCGAGCTTATAGCGGCTTTGGAGGGGCTTGAGCTAGATGCTATCACAACTAAAGCAGGCCCTATCCCCGAAATCGAGGATGTTGTGGTGGCTGTCAATCAGGAATAAACCGAGCTCGTTACAACGGGTACTACGTCGCTCGCGGAGACTGCCTCCCTCGAGGTTCAGGACCCTTTATAGGTCCAAAATGAGCCCGAACTTCCAGACTCGGGGGTTGGAGCTTTCCACGGTCATTGTCCTAGAGGTTCGGTGCCCGAAGAGGCTACTTCCTCCGGCAGTCTTGCATGGTGGAGTACAATTGGACCCCAAGAAGATCCGGTTCTTAGCCTTCGCCACCGAATCGAGGTATGAATTGCAATTATCGTTATTCACTTCGATCCTTTTGATATTTGGACTATTCGTTAATTTTGTTCGTTTCCGTAGGATTCTCTGATTGCCGCGGAAGTTGGAAGTTCGGGAAGACGAACTCTCGGTTGCTAGGCTCACAATCACGGCTTTAGAGGCTCGGAACCTTGAATTAGAAAGGAGGTCGGCTAGCCGTGATAAGGAGTTTTTCGAAGCTCTGAAAAAGCAAGAGGTCTTGGAGGCGAGGTCCTCCGAGTATGATCAGCTTCGCTCGGCCGTTGATGCTGGACAAACGAAGATTGATGAACTGACCTCCGATGTTCTTAGGCTCGACATGGTCAATTTCGAGCTTAGAGGGGAGATGGTTGATCTTTGGGCTAGGCTTGCAAGGGCGACGCAAGCAGAATCTGAATTATCGGGTTGTTCATTGCGGTTGCAGGGGGTCGTTGACGAGCAGAAAGGGATGATCGTGGGATTCAAGGCAGAAGTCTCAAATTTGTCTCGAAATCTTCGTTCTGTAGAGGTTGAGCGTAGCTCTGCGCGGAAGGAATTGGACGATGTTCAGAAGCATCTCACCTCGCTATAGAACGAGATGGTGGCATTAAAAAAGGAAAATACAGGTCTTTCGGATCGAGAAAAGACTACCACCGACTTGGCGAGTCGCCACATTTGGAGGCATCGGGAGGTGAACGAGAAGGAGAAAAAAGTACAAGCACCAACTCGATGTAGTCCACATAGTTAATAACCGCACCTGGATCCATGGGTTCGAGTGGGGGCTGGAGACCCTTCGAGCAATGGCAATGGACGAGCGATTGCAGCACAAAGTTCCTACCATTGACATCCGTGACATCCGGCCCGACCCCGAGGCCTTGAATGAGCTTAAGATGATTGGGGTAGAGGAATTGCCAGATGCTCGCACCATGTGGAGCGTTCCTCCCCCCATAGCGGTGCTTCGTCCAGCGGCTAGAAGTGAAGCTGGGGCCAGACCTAGTAATGCATCCAGAGTGGAGGCCAAGGCCGGATCTAGTGATGGGGCCGGCAGTGAATCCAGGGCTGAACCTCCTGCTGGCGGGAGTGCACCCCCCTCATAATTGTATATAATATCTTTATGTATGAACTTACATTTTACGATATGAATCGATGTATTGCTTCTTTCGTGCCTCGGTCGCTTCGTATTGGAATGGGTCTTAAATTGACGGGGCCCATTAAGGATGGTCACTCCAGACCTTCGTACTGGGCCCTTCCCTTTTTTCTTTTGTTACTGTTTTTATGATGAGACTAAGCCTAACCTTCATAATGAGGTTCTTTAACTTTGTCTTGTCATCTGACTTCGTTTCTTTTCCCAAGCATTGGGCAGTGCGATTTGGAATATTATTCAGGTGCTTTCGTACTTGGTCAGAACGAGGCATTAGTCTATTATCCCATTTCGGGAATTTGAAGAGTCTCGTTCTGGGGCATTGGTAGTGGCAGGCTGCGCAATAAATGGTGGAGTTCCCCAAAAGGGTAGCCTACTGTTGGGTTTTCTAGGTCCGATGTACCCATTTAAGGGAAGGCTGTATCTGCTGTTTCTTCACCATTGTTTTTCATTCTTCTTATTGTTCGGTATAAACACTCTTTCGTCCCCCTTTTTATTCTTAGAGGCTTCATACTATGGACGAGGATGCATGTCGGAGAGGGCCCCAAAGGACTCCTGCCCTTCAACCTCCAACCGGCTCTCGTCGGAGCAAGCGGCTTCGGGGCCAAGCGAGGATTGTTGGGCCAATTCCAAGGGCCTTGATCTCGGACTCCGCGTCCGTTATCCATTTTTTGGGGTCCGCAGGTCACTCCGACAACAATCCTTTCTTCATCCCGGGGGTAGTGCTCGGCCCACCGGAGGAGGAAGAAGTGGAGGCTCCTCAAAACCCGCCGGAGGGGGTGGAAACTCATGGCGGGGGAACTGCTTTTTCATCGGCGGGGCCCAGCAGGGAGCACCAAACACCCAAGGAAGCCAGGGCCTATGACTTCCACCAGGGAATAAGGCTTGGTCGCTTGGAGAACCGAGTGGCCTGTTTGGAAGCGGAGATTCGCCGCTTTCAAGGGCAACTTGGTCCATTGCACGAGAAATTGCGCAATCGGCGTATGGCCTTAGGGGAGGAGTTTGGGCTAGATGCCTACGTCGCCGGCGCTTTCTCCACCGACGAGGATTAGAGGAGAGGTTGTGCTTTTGCTTCACTCTTGTTTCCTTCCTCTTTCACTCTTTTGTAAGGGTCGGAAACCCGTAATTTGTCAATGTTGCTGCCTTTGTTTGGCCGTTTTTTCTTTGTTTATTTTATTTGAAGGGGAGGCCCTTGAGCCTCTTGTTCCTGTTTGTTGGTTTTGCCATGTATTTCCCCCCTCTTTTGAAATGAGACAAGCCGTTTACGGCGTTTTATCTTCAACAACGTCCGCGCGAACATGCCATTTGCTCATGTTCGCGCGGACGTTGTTCCATTTTACCTCGCTTTGCTCGTACGTACGGCGATTAGGTTCGGCCGAATTATTTGCTTTGTTTTGCGAACCCTTTGTTGCCAACGCGTTGTTGGGCTTGCACTCTGAAGAGGGGTGCCGAACTTCCGCAGCTGAAATATTGGCCATTGATTTCTAAGTTCCCGGCTTCAATTCAACATATCAGGTTCAGCATGTCAAGGGGTCTGTGGCAACCTCAATGACGGAAGCATGATTTTGATCTTGGATCACACGCACGGCATGTCAAAGGGTTTTAGACCTCAATGACGGAGCGCGGATCTTTCGATCTTGGTTTGGCATG
>FXXK01004034.1:0-14195 GCA_900184695.1 Betula pendula | reverse complement strand
GATCGAAGCATAAAAAGACCGAGAGGTATCTTGGAGACGTCCTTGGTTAAAAGTAGATCAATTTTATTCTACCTGCGGTTTCATTGTTTTGGATATGGAGGAGGCGCCCTATCATCTTGGTTGGACTATTTATGACGACTGTAGACACTAAAATTTGTGTGAAAAAGGGCGCTATGAGTATAAAGGTGAATGGGGAGAAGATAGAGTTTAAAGTTTTTGATGCATTGAAATTACCCCAAGATAATCTTGATTTGCTTTAATGTTTGTGTAATTCAAAGTGCTGTGGAGGAAGCTTTTCAGGTCCATCATATGATCCATTAGAGGCCACCCTCACTCACAGTTTCACAAGGCAAGACATTGAGCCAGATGTTACTAATGATCGTCTTGAAGCCATACACTTCCTTGAGGCCTCCCCTCAAGCCTCATCCAAGTAAGTATGTACCACCCTTTGAAACTCTTGTGCCTAATATCACTACTCTTGTTCCCTCTATTGTTTAAGCCACCAATCTTGGAATTGAAGCAGCTACCTGGCCATTTGAAATATGCCTACTTGGGAGATGGTCAGACACTACCTGTAATAAGTGCTTCAGAATTAAGTTTGGGAAAAAGGAGAAGCTTTTAAGAGTTCTTCAAGACCATAAAATTGCACTAGGGTGGACTATTGCCGACATCAAAGGCATAAGTCCAGCCAAATGCATGCACCGAATTCTCCTTGAGGATGAAGCAAAGCCAACAAGGGATGCCCAAAGAAGACTAAACCCACACATGAAGGATGTGGTCAGAGCTAAAGTTCTAAAATTGCTGGATGTTGGCATTATCTATCCCATTTCAGACAACAAATGGGTAATTCCGGTCCAAGTAGTACCAAAGAAGAGTGGGATCATAGTGGTGAAAAATGAAGATGATGAGCTGATAACCACAAGAATGACCACCGGCTGGAGAGTATGTATAGATTACCGAAGGCTCAACAAGGAGACCGAAAAGACAGCTTCCCTCTGCCCTTCATTGATCAGATGCTAGAGAGATTAGCCGGTCATAGCTACTATTATTTCTTGGATGGGTACAGTGGGTACAATCAAATTGCCATAGCTCCGAAAGATCAAGAAAAGACCACATTCACATGTCCGTTGGCACCTTTGCCTATTGAGAATGCCATTTGGCTAATGCAATGTGGCCGCTACATTTCAAAGATGATTGATGAGCATTTTTTTTAGATATGGTGAAAAAGTTTATTGAGGTAGTTATGGACGATTTTTAGCATTTTTGGCTCTAACTTCGATGAATGTCTAAACCATCTGTAGGTTGTTCTTAAGTAGTGTGAAGACTGCAATCTAGTGCTTAATTGGAAAAAATGCCATTTCATGGTACAACAAGACATTGTGCTGGGTTATGTTATTTCTAGCAAGGGTATTGAGGTTGATAAAGCAAAAATTGACATCATCTCAAAACTTCCTCATCCTAATGATGCCAATTGCAATGTGATGGAGGTGGGTTAAAGCTCTCCCAAACCCAATGTCTCATAAACAGTGTTTGGTAGCAAATTGATACTGGCTCCGAGATCCAACAAGGCACGATCAAAGGTTTTATCTCCAATTATGCAGGGAATAGTGAAACTACCTGGATCTTTCAATTTTGGTGACAATTTTCTCAATAAAACTGCACTTGCCTCTTCTGTCAGGGCAACTTTTTCATGATCCTGAAATTTCCTTTTATGAGTGCAATAGTCCTTTAAAAATTTAGTATAAACTGAAATTTGTTGGATTGTATCTAATAAAGGAATATTAATTTCAACTTTTCTCAGGGTTTTAAAGATATCCACAAGTTGCTTTTCTTTCTTGGGTTTTAATAACCTCTGAGGGAATGGTGGTGCATTCACCTTCTCCTTTTCATTTACCTTGGAAGTCATGGCTTCAGATGTAGATGCTTGTATGGTCTCATCAATTCCCACCTTGTTATCAATTTGTTTGCCCCTTCTGAGGGTTGTTACAGCCTTTAGTTGCTCGTGACCTCTTGGATTTGGAATTGTTTGTGAGGGAAATTCACCTCTCTTCCTTTCGCTTAACTTCTTAGCCATCTACCCACTTATGCCTCTAGTCTCTGAATAGCCTAAATAGTAGTGGCCTCCAATTTAAAAATAGTTTGACTGGTCTGAGCATTGGTTTGTTGTTGCCCAGTTAGAAATTGGAGTATGGCTCCTTCAAGATAATTCTTTTTTGACTCTAGATGTGGTTGGGCTGCTTGTGTTGGAGCTTGATAGTTATCTCTCTGTTGGAAATTTCTTTGTTGCCCTTGTGGATTTTGCACATTCTGATTAATGCTCCATGAAAGATTGGGGTGGTTTCGCCACGCTGCATTGTAGGTGTTGGAGTATGGATTGTTCTTTTGAGGATAATTATTTTGGCCCACATAATTCACCTGCTCTTGATCTGTGAATGAAGACATAGGGCAAGTCTCATAAGTGTGGTCAAAATGGGAGCATATGGCATATACCTCCACTTGTGCAATTTGCTGAATGGGAGAGATATTTTTAGAAGTCATAGCTTTCACTAGCATGTCCAATTTCCTCTCCATGGTAGCCATCTGATTTTGGGCTCCATTGTTAATACTGACTTCGTACACGCCCTTTCCTTTGGGTCCTTGCCTCGCTCGGGATGAGAATTGTTGGGAATTCTCGCTCAAAATTTCAAAGAGCTCTATGGCTTCTTCGCTACTTTTCTCCATCAGCACACCTCCACAAGCTAACTCTACAAGACTTTTGATAGAATTATCTAAACCTTCATAGAATGCTTGTACATGATCTTCTTGAGATAAGTTGTGATGTGGGCATTTGAGAAGTAGCTCATTGAAGTGCTCCCATGCCTCGAAGAAAAGGTCTCCATCTTTTTGTTGGAAGGTCTGAATCTCTCTCCTCAATTGTCTTGTCCTTTGGGCCTGAAAAAATTTCTTAAGAAACTTTGTTGCCAACTCCTCCCAACTATGAATAGATCTTGCAGCCAACGAGTTTAACCAAAGCTTAACATTATCTTTTAAAGAAAAAGGAAAGAGAATTAACCTGATTCCTTCTACGTTTAAGCCATGGATGTTCTGCGTTTTGCAAAGATCAAAGAAGTCCCGAATGTACAGATAAGGATCCTTCGTAGGTGTGCCTCTATATTGTGGAACCATATTGAGCAAGTGAGAAAACAAATTAAAATTGCTCTGTACATTTGGTTGGAAAGCAATGCATGATGGCTGGTTTAGATTCCGTGGGATGAAAGAACTCTTCATCGGCTTTCGCTCGGGCTGATTTTCTTCGTTAGCTTCGGCCATCTCTTTCTCAACTTCTAATTTCCCTTCTTCTTCAGAGTTTTCTTTTGGCCTTCGAGGTTGTCGAATAGTGCGTTCAATTTCTGAATTGTATGAAATAATGGCTAGTTTCTGAGATCGACGACCATGCATGGGCATAAAATTTAGATTTCATAGTGGACAGCAGCTTCAGTGCTGCTGTCTGGAAGAAGGCCACTCGAGTGCAAAGTGTGGGCGCTCGAGCATCACTGGAAGGGCGCTCGATCGCAATGCTACACTCGAGCCCAGTGAATGCGGCGCTCGATCCTCCTTGCTGCAGATCAAAAACAGAACATATTAGAATTTTTTTTTTTTTTTAGAAGCATAAACAAAATAGCTTAAAATAAAAGGAAAAACTTTAAAAACACAATTTAACGTAATTCCCGGCAACGGCGCCCAAAACTTGTTGTACAAATATCTACCTAAATAACTAGGCAAATGAATGCACGTTTTACTCGCAAGTACACAAGATCAAAACGATAGTATAGACGGCAAATACGAGATCATTCCATCGAGGATTGTTATAAATTATGCTTAAAGAGAATTCCTTAAAAAGATATTGTGAATGAAACGAAATAAAATATTGAATCGAAATAATAAGAATAAAGGGCTAGGTCTTCGATATCCACCGCTAATCATACTCAAATAAGGTAAACAATATGCACAATGCTATAACCATATCACGATACTCAATGTTTGCCAACCTAAGGGCATGGCATCTACTCCTTAAGCTATTGATCTCCCTAAGCAACGAGTTAGGCGTGTCATCTACTCTAAGTCTTTTCTTTCTCAAAGGATTTAGCATGACATCTACTAAGTTGTTCTTCAAAAAAGCATAAAACTATGGAGATCGACAAACACGTGGAGCCTAGAGCATGGCATCTACTCCAGTTTTCTATGTTGATTAATCCAAGAACCTGTGATGGGGTTCTTTTGTTACTCTATTAGGCCCAAAACTCGGCCATCCAAATTGACCTAAATACCATATCTATACCACAAGCATATGATAATCAAACAAATACATGTGAGGAATTCAAGAAAACCGAAAATAATCAAGTTAAGCTTCAAAATATAAATTGTAGCAAGACAAATTGAAACCTTAAAGAGAAATGATTAGGGCTTCACTCAAAAGCGCCTAATAAAGTATTAGTTACATATAACTCGGATGAAATTCATCCTCATAAAAAAATACTAAAGAAAAACTGAACATAAAGAGAAACTAAGAAAAATCCTTCTTTGAAGCCATTGATTCTTCTCCTCAATTTTGTGTGTTTGTTTTGGAGGACTTAGGGAAGTATTTACAGAGTTTAAGAACAACCCTAATCAATTTCGTGCACCCTAGGAAGTCCAAGATCAAGTTGGGGTCGGATTACCATCGTTCCATAACAGTTCTGCCGACTTCAGAATTTTCCAGCGCACGATGGCGATCGATCGCAGTTCGCGCTCGATCGCCAGAAAATGGGGATCGATCGTAGCTGGCGCTCAATTGCCATTTTGGGCACTTGAGCGCACCTTAAATGCAAAAACTTTAGCTTAATGATTTGTTCCCCTCTGAGTCTTCTTTCCAACACACTTGACCTTGCCTTAATCCGAACTTTGAATTAAAGTTATGGCAAAAATAGTGCGCAAAGGTTAAATGCTCAGCAGCTTTGCACAGTTCATGTGTTTTAAGCTGAGCTGATAGAATTGACGTCTTTTTTTCCAAAACCTACAAAATAAAGAAAAACACAAAAACAACACAAAACATCATATTATAATGATACTAAGAGATTAACATATGTAAATTAAGGGGCTTGAATGTGTAACATTCAGCACTTATCATATGCACAAAAATAAAAAAACAGCAAAATAAAGTATGAGCAAATTTAAAGATCAAAATGAAGTACAAAGAAAAATAGAAGGCAATACATTCAGCAGCCTCAGTACTACTGTTTGAAAATTTGTGCTCAAGCTCTATTCTCCTTTTAGGTTACCTCCCAAGTAGTGTTAAGTTTATAGTCTTCAGCCAGACTGTGAGACACTCATACTATGCTCCATCACTTCTAAGGGCTGCCATAGCATTGAGCTATTCGTGACCTCTCGGATTAGGTACAGTTTGTGATGGGAATTTCCCGCTTTTTCTTTCACTCAAATCCTTGGCCAATTGCCCTACTTGAGCCTCCAATTTTTGGATGGCTTGACTTGTTGTGGCCTCCAATTTCAGAATTGTTTGACTAGTCTGAGTATTGATCTGTTGCTGAGCATTTAGAAACTAGAGCATGACACCTTCGACATCATTCTTCTTTGACTCAAGGTTTAGTTGCCTCACTTGTGGATTCAGAACGTTTTGATTACTACTCTAAGAGAGGTTGGGGTGATTCCTCCACCTTGCATTGTATGTGTTAGAGTAGGGATTGTTCTTTGGAGGATAATTGTTCTGGCCCACATAGTTCACCTGTTCTGATTTTGAAGAAGAAGACATGGGACAAGTCTCAGTAGTATGGTTAAAATGGGAACAAATAACACATACCTTGACTTGCTGAACTTGATGAACTTGAGGGATTTTTGTCATGGCTTGCACGAGCATATCTATCTTTCTCTCCATTGTAGTCATTTGAGTCTGGACTCCAACATGGATGTTCACCTTATACACAGCCTTGCTCTTTATGCCTTGCTTCCCTCTAGTTGAGAGTTGTTGGGAGTTTTCACTTAAAGTCTCAAAAAGTTTGATGGCTTCCTCACTATTTTTCTCCATCAACACGCCTCTACAAGCTAGATCTATAAGACCTTTGTTAGGCTTGTTATATTTCATTTCATTTTATTTTCAATTTTGTATCGCGAAGGGACTAGCAATATGTAAGTTTGGGGGTTTGATAAGTGCTGAATGTTACATATTCAAGCCCCTTAATTCACATATGTTAATCTCTTAGTTTTGTTATAATGTAATGTTTTGTGTTGTTTTTGTATTATTTAGTGTTTTGAGATCTATGGTGTAAATGCAAGCAATTCCATGAACTCGGACTTAAAACATATTAATTGTTGCAAAGCAGTTGAGCATTTGACTTTTGTGCACTATTTTGGCCATAACTTTTAGCTCAAAACTCAGATTAAGGCAAGGTCAAGTGCGTTGGAAAGATGACTCATAGAGGAATAAATCATTAAGCCAAATTTTAAGCATATAAGCTGCATTCGAGCACCAAAAATAGGGGATCGAGAGCCCTCACGTGCTGCAGAATGCTGAAGTCGGTAGAACCCATTTTTGGAAAGATCCCAATCCAACTCCAACTCAATTTTGGACTTATAGGTTGCACGAAATCGTCTAGGGTTGTTCCTAAACCCTATAAATACTCACCTAAGCCCTTGAAAACAAATATACAAGCTTTGGGAAGGAATCAGACGCTAGATCAAGAAGGGTTTTGGTTTTTTGTTTCATCCTTTCTTTATTTTCTGTATGTATATAATTTAGTCCGAATTTATTTGTTTTTAATACATTAGTTAGGGTTCGATTGAAGCTTTAATCATATCTCTTTAAGGTTTTGATTTGCCTTGCTATAACTATTTGTGATTTTTAATTGATTATTCCAGATTTTTGTTCGTTCTTCATATGGGTTGTGTTTATGCTTGATCATCATATGCATAATACATGTGAGGAGTGTTATCTAGGTCAATTTGGATGACCAAGTCTTGGACCTAGTAAAGTAACAATAGAAAACAGTGGGGGTTCTTAGAATAATCAACATGAAAAATCGGAGTATACACCCATGCTCTAGGTTTTAATGTGTTTGTCGATTTTCATAAATTTATACTTTCTTGAAGAACAACTTAGTATACACCCATGCTAAATCCTTTGAGAAAGAAAATAGCTAGAATATACACCCATGCCTAATCTCGTTGCTTAGGAAAATCAATAGTTTTAGAAGTATACACCCATGCCCTTGTGGCTGGCAAACATTGAGCATTTCAATATGGTTGTAGCATTGTGCATATCGTTTTCTGAAAAGAGTATGATTAGTGGTGGATATCGAAGCCCAACCCTATTTACTTATTATTTTCAATGCTATTATTTATTTCATTCTATAGCAATCTTATTTCATCTATTTTATTCCATTTTAACCAATATATCTATTTTAGGAAATTCACTTTAAACATAATTTACTAATCCTCGTGGGAATGATCTCGTACTTACTCTCTATACTATCGTTTTAATTTTGTGCACTTGCGAGTAAACCGTGCATTTATTCACCTATTTATTTAAGTGGATATTTGTACAACACGTTTTTGGCACCGTTGCTTGGGATTGTGTTAAATTATATTTTAAAAAAAGTCTTTCCTTTAGTTTAGTTGTTTTATTTAATTTCATATAAGCTGTTTTCTTTTATTGCAAAAGTCCATTTAATCTGTTTTTCAATCTTTTTCTGTCTCTTCCGTTTTTGTTTTCTACCTTTATAGAATCTGTATTCTGCAGATTCTGAGTCTACAACAGCCCACTTGAGCGCAATCCAGAAGCCGCTCGAGCGCATCACTGCAATCGAGCACACCTTACCCTTTGCTCGAGCGCCCTCTTTTAGACAGCAGATCAGACTTGCTGTCAACTACAGAATCTGAATTTGCCCATGCACGGTCGTCGATCTCAGAACTTGTCCATAGTCCATATAATCTAGAGATCGAACACACCATTCAATAACCTCGAAGGCTAAAAGAAAACTTCAAAGAATAAGAGAAATTAGAAGTTGAGAAAGAGATTGCCGAAGCACATGTAGAAAATCAGCCCAAACGCAAGCCAATGAAAATTTCCTTAATACCACAAAATCTAAATCAGCCATCATGCTTTCCAGCTGATTGTGCAGAGCAATTTTAATCTGTCTCTTCACCTGCTCAATATGGTTCCACACTATAGAGGCACACTGACAGAAGACCCATATCTGCACATTCAGGATTTCTTCGACTTATGCAAACGCAAAATATCCATGGCCTATTTGCGGAAGGAATCAGGTTAATTCTCTTTCCTTTTTCCTTGACAGATAATGCTAAGCTATGGTTAAATTCTTTGGTTGCAGGGTCTATTCGCAACTGGGAGGAGTTAGCAACAAAGTTTCTCAAAAAGTTTTTCCCAGCCCAAAGGACAAGGCAATTGAGGAAGGATCCACACCTTCCAACAAAAAGACGAAGACATATTCTTTGAGGCATGGGAGCACTTTAATGGACTACTTCTCAAATGCCCTCGCCACAACTTATCGCAAGACGATTTGGTACAAGCATTCTGTGAGGGTTTAAATGAGCTATGCTACCTCCTCTTTCGTGGGAAACAAGATTGCATTTAGCATATGCAATAAGCCTTTTATACCCCTAGGCATCCCTAGTAGGACAAGTGAAGTCTCGTGAGGGTTTAACAAGAATGATACCCACAAACATTATGCATAATCATGTTATCCAAAAGAATTTAGTGTCACACAAAACAATGATTCCCATTCATAAGCAAGCTTGAAAGGATAAACTCTATCTTCAAAATTAATTGGAATTTCAAATTCTAACCACTTACAAATGACAGACTGAGATATCACAAGTTCAATGCTGTGTAAAGTGAACCAACATATGATCATGAGGTTTCAAATTAATTCTGATATGAAATGGCTTAATATCTCAAAGTTCACTGGGGTTCCCATTGGATTGAATAACCATGGCATAACAATAAGGGAATTTTTTTTAATTTTTTAGTTATTTATATATATATATAGATATAGTCAGGCTGTGCAATGTTCGGTTTTCTTAAGCTTTTTAATTGACCCATGTAACAAGTGTTAGGCCAACATTTTCCAAACCAGATGGCTTTAAGGCACTAGGTGTACAAACACCCATAAGGGTTTACTAACTCGAGCCAAAAAGGCTACAGAACTAGGTTAGCGCAGTTTTCTTAAGCTTTCTAATTGACCCATGTAACAAGTGTTAGGCTAGCACCTACAAACCAGATGGCTTTAGGGCATTAGGTGTAAAAACACCCCTAAGGGCTTACTAGCTCGAATCAAAAAAGGCTACAGAACTAGGCTAGCCATGACTTCAACCAATCTAGATTTTTTTTTTATATATATGTCAAGGTATTCACTGAACAAGTCACCCAACTTCACTCCAAACATTGAAAACATATACAATCAGGTGCACATGTCATACTTCACGGACTATGTGCTAATGTGCTCGTGAAAATTTCAAATTGACACAAGTGATTCTCAAATGCTAAAAGTAGGTAACAAGACTTAGAATCCTAGTCATATGATCATGTGCTCAACATTCTAAGCTCGCCAATGAAATTCAAATCATACTTCCGAATCAACCAAATTCTTAAAAATAACAAGAATATGCAATTTGTCAAAAAATTTGGACAAAGTGTGTGTGTCTTTTCTATACCCCCAAACTTAATTTACACATTGTTCTCAATGTGTAGATAAAATTAAAAAATCATACCAGGGAGATAGGAAACCTGAATGGGGAGGCATGGCTCATAGCATACCCCCAAACTTGAATTTGAGCACACTTTTTCAGACATGCAGTGTCTTAAGTGGCCTCAGTACCACTGATTTGAGCAAATGCGCTCGAGCAAAGCTGGCATGGCTTGAGTGTCTTTGTATGGCGGCATCAGTACTGCTGCTCTAGAAGGTTGCACTCGAGCACTTTTGGAAGTGGCTCGAGCGTTTTCTCCAGAGCTGAACTTGAAACTAAAATAAAGCAGAAAACACACAAAGAAAAATAAAGTGAAAAGAAACATGCATACAGTAACATTAGTACTATTGCATGCACAAAAATAAAAACACAGCAAAATAAAGTAAGAGCAAATTTAAAAGTCAAAATGAAGTACAAAGAAAAATAGAGGGCAATACATTCAGCAGCCTCAGTACTGCTGTTTGGGAATTTGTGCTCAAGCTCTATTCTCCTTTTAGGTTACCTCCCAAGTAATGTTAAGTTTATAGTCTTCAGCCAGACTGTGAGACACTCATGCTATGTGCTGGGCTCCATCACTCCTAAGGGCTGTCATAGCATTGAGCTGTTCGTGACCTCTTCGATTAGGTATGGTCTGTGATAGGAATTGCCCGCTTTTCCTTTTACTCAAATCCTTGGCCAATTGCCTTACTTGAGCCTCCAATCTTTGGATGGCTTGATTCATTGTGGCCTCCAATTTCAGAATTGTCTGATTGGTCTGAGTATTGATCTGTTGCTAAGCATTCAGAAACTGGAGCATGACACCTTCGACATCATTCTTCTTTGGCTCAAGGTTTAGTTGCCCCACTTGTGGATTAAGAACATTTTGATTACTACTCTAAGAGAGGTTGGGGTGATTCCTCCACCCTGCATTGTACATGTTGGAGTAGGGATTGTTCTTTGGAGGATAATTGTTTTGGCCCATATAGTTCACCTGTTCTGAAGAAGAAGAAGAAGACATGGGACAAGTCTCAATAGTATGGTTAAAATGGGAACAAATAACACATACCTTGACTTGCTGAACTTGATGAACTTGAGGGATTTTTGTCATGGCTTGCACGAGCAATCTATCTTTTTCTCCATTGTAGCCATTTGAGTCTGGACTCCATCATGGATGTTCACCTCATATGCACCCTTGCTCTTTATGCCTTGCTTCCCTCTAGTTGTAAGTTGCTGGGAGTTTTCACTTAAAGTCTCAAAAAGTTTGATGGCTTCCTCACTAATTTTCTCCATCAACACGCCTCCATAAGCTAAATCTACAAGACCTTTGTTAGGCTCAGTTAAACCTTCATAGAATGCATGTACCTGATCGTCTTGTGATAAGTTGTGGTGAGGGCAATTGAGAAGTAGTTCATTAAAGTGCTCCCATGAGAAACTTTGTTGCTAACTCCTCCCAGTTGCAAATAGACCCTGCAGCCAAAGAATTTAATCATAGCTTAGCATTATCTTTCAAAGAAAAAGGAAAGAAAATTAACCTGATTCTTTCCGCAAATAGGTCATGGATATTTTGCATTTTGCATAGGTCGAAGAAATCCCGAATGTACAGATATGTGTCCTTTGTAAGTGTGCCTCTATAGTGTGAAACCATATTGAGCAAGTGAGGAGACAGATTAAAATTGCTCTGCACAGTCGGCTGGAAAGCAATGCATGATGATTGATTTAGATTTTTTGGTATGAAGGAACTCTTCATTGGCTTGCGTTTGGGCTAATTTTCTACATGCGCTTCGGCCATCTCTTTCTCAACTTTTAATTTCTCTTATTCTTCAGAGTTTTCTTTTGGCCTTCGAGGTTGTTGAATGGTGAGTTCGATCTCTGGATTATATGGAATAATGGACAAGTTATGAGATCGACAACCATGCATGGGCAAATTCGGATTCTATAGTTGACAACAGGTCTGATCTGCTGTCTAAGAGAGGGCGCTCGAGTGGAGGGTAAGGTCCGCTCGATTGCAGTGATGCGTTCGAGCGGCTTCTAGAGTGCGCTCAAGTGGGCTGCTGCAGACTCAGAATCTGCAAAATACAGATTCTATAAAGACAGAAAACAAAAATGGAAGAGACAGAAAAAGATTAGAAAACATACTAGATGGACTTTTGCAATAAAAGAAAACAACTTATATGAAATTAAATAAAACAACTAAACTAAAAGGAAAGACTTTATTTAAAACATAATTTAACACAATCCCCGGCAACGACGCAAAAAGCTTGTTGTACAAATATCCACTTAAATAAATAGGTGAATAAATGCACGTTTTATTCGCAAGTGCACAAGATCAAAACGATAGTATAGAGAGCAAGTACGAGATCATTTCCACGAGGATTGATAAATTATGTTTAAAGAGAATTTCCTAAAATAGATATATTAGTTGAAACAGAATAAAATAGATGAAATAAGATTGCTATGGAATGAAATAAATAATAGCATTGAAAATAATAAGTAAATAGGGTAGGGCTTCGATATCCACCACTAATCATACGCTTTTCAGGAAACGATATGCACAATGCTACAATCATATTGAGATGTTCAATGTTTGCCAAACACAAGGGCATGGGTGTATACTCCTAATGCTATTGATTTTCCTAAACAATGAGATTAGGAATGAATGTATACTCTAACTATTTTCTTTCTCAAAGGATTTAGCATGGGTGTATGTTAAATTGTTCTTCAAGAAAGCATAAATTTATGGAAATCGACAAACACACTAAAACTTATAGAATGGGTGTATACTTCGGTTTTTCATGTTGATTATTCAAAGAACTCCCAATGTTTTCTTTTGTTACTTTACTAGGTCCAGGACTTGATTATTCAAATTGATCTAGATAACACTCCCCACATGTATTATGCATATAATGATCAAACATAAACATAACTCATATGAAGAACGAACAAAAATAAAAAATAATCAATTAAGAATTACAAATACTTGTAGCAAGGCAAATCAAAACCTTAAAAAGACATGATTAGGGATTCGAAGTTTATCTTTGGAGAAAACAACCTTCTTCAAATGAAAATCTCCCTCAAAATTCTCCTTTAAGCCTTTGAAATGGGTTTTCTGGAGTTTCTGGACGAGAAATAGTGGATTTTGTATAAGGGTAAGGTATATTTTATAGGGAAATGGGGTGAGTTGCTAGTTCCCCACGAAAAATTCATTTTGGGATATGACCGAACGTTCGTTGTATGACATTGAACGTTTGATGTATTTTTATCCAGAAGATCTAGGGTTTTTCATCGAACGTTTAATATAAGCATTGAACGTTTCATAAAAATTCATCAAACGTTCCATAAAAGTTCATCGAACATTCCATAAAAGTATTGAACGTTTAATGTACCCTGCTAACACATGTTTTGTTGTGGACCAAAGCGGAATTTAAGATCTCCAAATAAGCAGAAAATAGCAGAATAGAAAATAAACCAGTCACACAAGACACCAAGATTTAAGTGGTTCAGCTTAACAAGCCTACATCCACTGGCGGAGACGATCCGGAGGAAATTCACTAACAAAAGATGGAGTACAAAAGAGTAGTATGGAGAAAATCACTCAAAAAACCAAAGCCCCAATACACCCAAAGCTCACTCTCACATAAAAGAGAAAACCCAACAAAAAGAGAAAACTCTCTTTTTCTCTTAGTACCCGAGCGGCACAAAAGTATTGTGAGAAACACACAATGAGCAACTCCTTTTTCTTTTCCTGCAGTCCGAAACATTGGTCATCATCTTTTATAGGTTGAATAGTCGGTCTAAAAAGAGAACTCCAAGTTGGCGTCAGCTAGTAAAAGAATCCAATTCAAGATTGAATTTCCAAAACCAAATCAAAGAAGGAAAAGGAGAGGCGGTCATCTCATGGGTCAAAGAAGTCAAGACCAAAAAACAAATGGGCCCTACAATCTGACTTGAGACAATTCAAGTCATATACTCAACAAATCTCCACCTTGACTTGAATTTCATCAAGTCTCCAATGCAAATCTCCTCATGACGTCTCCTCCAATACCCCTAAGGGCAATCACAAACTACCAATACAATCAAGCCCAAGCAATGCTTGAACTTGAGAAACCGGAACTCGCTTAGTCAACATATCCACTGGATTTTCCGTCATGACAATTTTCTTCAAAATGATATCTCCCTGTGTCACAACCATCCGAAGAAAATGATATCTGACATCAATGTGTTTGGTCCTCTCATGATATTTTGATTTTTTGTCAGATGTATTGCGCTCAGACTATCACAAAATATAATAGTCTCATTCTGTGTGAACCCAGTCATGAAAACCTAACCAAATGTGTTCATTGACTCCACTGCTGTCATATACTCTGTTTCTGTGGTGGATAAAGCAACTGTCGACTGTAATGTTGCTTTTCCAACTAATGGTAACTCCTTTGTCATACGGAGTACTCACTGACCAAAGGATTTTCTTCGCATTCTCCTCTCTT
>FXXK01004027.1:0-11971 GCA_900184695.1 Betula pendula | reverse complement strand
ACGAAAATACCCTTAAATCTAAACTAGGAGCAACATGGTCTTTTTGTCAGACCATCAATTGTTCGATAACCCTACCTAATGTTCGATAGCCTAACATAACCTCCATTTCTAATAAAGGTCATACCTTTACATAATCTATCACGACCTAGGGCTCTTTTATCAAACCTATCACTATCCTAAGTACAAATATTATGATCCATCATAGCAAAGTTCATTTATAACCATCAAACCATCATCAAAACCAACTTAAATAAAGCTTTAAATCTACTAATAAGAAGTTAAGATACAAGAATAAGACATAACAGTAATAGAAGATGAAGATAATATGCTACTAACATCATAAAAATCGAGATATGAACAAGTGTTACCTCTCTTGAAGACAATACTTCAAGAATAACCTCTTCTCTCTCACTCCAACTTCCTCACATTCTCAATAGGATCCCTCAGTTAAAGAAATGACAAAAATGGAGGCCATCAATGCACACACAAAGGGATGAGTGGCCAAACATTAAAGCTCCCAAAGAAACATCAATTGTTCAAAATCTAACTTCGAACATTTGCCATCGAGTGTTCGAGATCTAACCTTGAACGTTTGGGATTCAACTTCGATCGTTCGTCTCAAGTAGAAAATTCAAAAAGGTCCAAAATTCTACCCTCAACACTTTGAATAATCCCAACACGTGCATACCAATTAGAACATTATATGCTGTGATTAATGGTTAGGGTATTACAATGGCACAGCAAAGTTGAGGAATTGAAGGTCTAACTGTAGGATATCCTGGACATAGGCTTCATTCACCTAGGGCATCCCCATATTGGAGCACTAGTCTTATTCATTATGAAGAATGATAGATCAATGAGAATGTGCATTGATTATAGGGAGCTAAACAAGATAATAGTGAAAAATAGATATTCACTACCAAGGATAGACGATCTACTTGACAAGTTACAGGGTGCACGATTCTTCTCGAAGATAGACTTGCGATCGAGAATACCACCAGTTGAGAGTCAAGCGTGAGGACATTTTGAAGATGGCATTTAGGACTTAGTATGGTTATTACGAGTTCTTGGTCATGTCGTTTGGATTGAAGAATTTCCCTTGGTCGTGTTGTGGATATGATGAATATAATATTTGACGACTACTTGGATCATTTTACCAGCTGTTTCATCGATGACATCTTGATCTACTCCAAGATTTTGGGAGGATCATGAGGTATACTTATAGAAGGCATTGGAAAAGCTTAGGCAGGAGACACTTTACGCCAAGTTTGAGAAAAGTGAGAATTCTAGTTGGACAGAATGTCATTCTCAAACACATGAGCGTTCTATAGAATGAGTTTTGTAAACCCTGAAAAGGTCAGAGCATTGATCAAATGGGGAAGGCTGACCAACATGAATGAGATCAAAATTTTTTTGGGGCTTACAAGTTATTATTAAGGTTTTTCTAAGCTGTTAGGTCCCTTGATCTGCCATCACAAGGAAGAAATGCTCATTATGTGTAGAGTACTGCTTACAAAGAAAGCTTCGGGAGTTTAAAAAGTAGTTAGTGGCTACACCATACTGACACTTCCTACAAAGTTAGAAAATTTGTGGTGTACAACAACACTTCAAAGAACATTAAGAAATGGCTAGCAAATGCAAGTAGTGCTTCTACTCGAGCGAAGAGTACTGATCAGCAACTATAGGTATGACTACTAGCTAGCAGCTGTCCCTTAAACTCACAATTCCATTCCACTAGTATAGGTGTTAAGTGGAAACCTCTTCTAAAGCATATAGAAACACAGAAGCTTAAAATTATATCACGCCAATGCAGCAGCTTTCCATCTAAGATGTATTCGCACTAAACCATAAGAAGAGCTTTAAGCAAAATTGTGTACACTACTCATTACTATATTTTGGATGTCCATCATTACCTATACAAGTGAATCTATATAGTGGGAGATGACAAAAGTATATATGTGATTCCCATTAGTATTTATTGAGCACATATATAATATAAATATATTGATTATCATCTAAGATACATATGTCTCTGATATTTACTCGATTTGGTATGGAAGAAATGATAACAATTATTTATAGAGAGTTGATTATCTCTCTAACGCGTATCTGCATCTGATTCTTATGGATTTTAATTTAAAGTATATATATGCATCATTATCTACCTTAACGAAATGTAGGGAAAGAGCTAATTTGGAGTAATATGTAGGACTGCTATGGGTGAGTGATAATAGCAGCTCTCTCAGGAAGTTAAGCATATAGAGGGAGTGATTAGCTATCAGTATATATATTGTGTGTATTGTTCTCTCTACTCACATTTAATATAAATGAGAGAAGAGAGTTCTGAGAGAGGAAAGGTCTGATGACGATCTAGATGAGGCTATCTGTAAGAAGGAAGATAAAGTATATATTAGGCTCCGTAGAGCATTGCTATTGGCCAGGTCTACTGTTAATAGCTGACAATATATATAGGAAACAAAACTCTTTGAGAGTATAAATAAGAGTGATGTATCTAGTCGTGCCTCTTATATATAAGAACAACACGAAGATGCGATCCAATTTTCAAAGGCTATTAATTTGGTGTCACTCAGTATATATGCCATAGACTCTAAGAAAGTGTTCATAAGAAAGAATCTACTCTCATTCTCCTTCCATTTTCACATACTCATTACTTAACGAATATCTATATCATCGTGTCGAGGAAGGGGCTTCTATTATCCCATACCCTAAATCATATGTATCTGTATTAAAGTTGGGGTTCATGGTCCCAATGACTTCCAGTCCACCACGTTAAAGTATATAACGTTATTACTATTATGGACTGAAGTCGTTCCTCCATGGATCAATTCGCCTGTAAGGGGAGATATGGTGACACGTTGCGAGATGGAGAGTTATACTTTTTAGGGATATTCTCTATATTTTTTTTTTTTCTTCTTAACTATAGAATATTATAGCTATCTGTGAAGAACGTCTGAATTTCGTTGAGCAATTTGTAGAAGAGACGGAATGAATTATGAGTTGACAAATATAACTCATACATACTCATGAAAAGATGACAAGAATTATCAATATTCATTGAAGATTCAGGTGATGTGGAATAATTAAAGGAGAAACAAAAGTTTATCAACTTCATCTTGTATCTTGAGTCCCAAACACAGCAGCTATGATCCATCGAGATAATTACAATCACCCTCATACTTGTCAATTTTGTGCAAGCATTTTAGTCGCCATAGAATATAGATGTCTCATTCTTTATGCCATATTGTTTTATAGTCAAAACCTCTTCATTCTCCAAACTTCAGAGAGGTTCAACCCAAGGATCAAGGACTTAGGTGTCGTGTTTGGAGATGAGAGCTTCGCAGGATTGCTGACAGCCCTTTTTTGTTTGGAAGAAAGCCTTAAAGAGACTAACCGACTAATGGCTGAGACAAAATGATAAGATTTTCCCCAAAGCGACTCCTTTGGGAGCAAGACCAGTGAGGTTGATGGCGCTAGAAGCCATCGCACAGACTGAGACTCAGACCGCACCGCACCTCCGTCAATCGTCACAATGAGCGTGACTTAAAGTTTGCCAATTACAGTCATTGGAGACCTACGAAGATGATACCAGGACATTGCTACCGGATGTGGCAACCAGGGCACTGCAGCCAAGAATTCACAATCAAAAGGAAGTAGCAGCGGGGGGAACACACAAAAACCATTGGCCTAGGCACAGGTCACACTTGACACCAAGGGAGATGGCTGAGGCAGGTGCAGTCTAAATCGAGAACTAATAATGAATCATTTCACTGATTTGGAGGTTGGAGACTATCTAGAAGATTATTTGGTGGAAAACCACGATTATGGTTAGTAAAACTTACATGAATGCTTGTTATTTCAATCCTTTCATGACATGACTACTTTTCATATCAAACATATAAGCTTACAACTCACATGAAATATGTTTTAGAATGATATAAACTCTATTTTGTTAGATGTGTTATAAATAATGGGACAATGCAATATGTGGATTTTTGTAAATGCATGCATGTAAAATATTGCAAATAATTGTATAGTATGACATGATACACCATGTACTAGATAATGGTCATGGGCTATTATTATACAAGTTGACCCTATAGGTCAAAGAGATTTATTTTTATTTTTTATGTAACGACCCGCCCTACCCAACGACACAATATTGTCCGCTTTTGGCTTCCCTAAACTAGACTTCCCAGGAAGTCACCCATCTTGGTACTACTCTCGTATAAGCATGCTTAATTGCGAAGTTCTGATAGATTAATGACCATCACAGCTTTAAAACGTGTTGTGTCAAAAATGGTGCGAATATACATATAAGCATATTTCCATCCCTATACCTAGGTGATGTGGGACGCCACAATCACCCCCTCTTGGGACCCAGCATCCTCGTGGCGACCCTTATGGGCTTGTGCACGCTCTCCCTATCTCAGGCTAGGCAATGGCTCTGATACCATATGTAATGACCCGCCCCACCCAATGACACAATATTGTTTGCTTTTAGCTCCCATGAACTAGACTT
Organism: Betula pendula; assembly: GCA_900184695.1. Lineage (NCBI taxonomy): Eukaryota > Viridiplantae > Streptophyta > Magnoliopsida > Fagales > Betulaceae > Betula > Betula pendula. The sequence goes on along the minus strand of FXXK01004027.1, from coordinate 7,431 downwards.
CTCAGGAGGTCACCTATCATAGTACTACTTTCGCATAAGCACGCTAAACTGCGGAGTTCTAATAGGTTTATGGCAATTACGGCTTTAAAACGCGTTGTGTCAAGAAGGGTTCGAATATACATATAAGCACATCTCCATCCCCATACCCAGGCGATGTGGGATGCCATAGTCTAGCCTTAGATCCAATGGTTTTATAGGTAATTAGTACACCATGTACGAATGGAGTCATAACTATGGCATCGTTAGTAGTGTAGATCATCAGAGTTTAAATCTGGTTGTGCGACTAACGATAATGGTACACGGAAACATTAGGGCATTGGTGTTATACTACAGGTCTCTTGAAATAGCGTCAACCCTACCAAGAAAGGTTAAGAGCTTGGATATACCATATGGAGTTAAACTAAGACTTGTTCACTTTATATAACATATATTATATCTATATTACATCCTCATGTTATTTTATCATTAAATTTAGAATCTCACTTTATTAGCGCTTGTGATTTATAAACTTTTTTGCAAAATAACTAAGTTCACCGCATAATAACTCTTTATCCTTGTGTATTATACTCACTAAGTCATGGATTTACGATTGTATTTTTTCACCTATAAAACATGTGTTATTTTATAGTCGGCTTATTTTGTGATGTCAGAATAGAATGAAAAGGAATCCTCTTTCCCGAAAGCCCTTGAGGAATTGACTCGGCTTATTTTTAAGGAGTTGGACCCTGGTTTGTCAAATCTTTAAATGTCGGGAAAAATGGAAAAACTTGATTGCTTCTTAGATTTCATACATGTGGTTTGCTTGGTGGAGTGTGTTTGGAGTAAGATTCCCAAGACTGACTATGAACCTGTCATCGAGGTTATTTAGGATTGTGATCTGACTTATGATGACCATGATCAGTTAAACTTTTGGTCTAGCTAACTTGTTTAATGCTTTAGAATATTTAGATTTGGTTAGTAATATTTCCCTTTTGACTTGATGATCGGTCTTAGATCGAAACACTTGTTATTATCTATATTATGGCTTGATGTTTCCTTTAGTTTTGCTTTGCTATTTATCTATTGTGGTATGATTAATGGCTATCTTGCTATTGGTAAGTAAAAAGTCTTCCATTGTATGCTATACGATCAGAGTACAATGTTTTCATGTATTTCCATTTCATCCAAATGAGAATGAGGAGACATGTCATGGAATCAATTACTAGTTAATTTTTCTTAAGGAATTACATCCATCATATATAGTGCTTTAGATACTGGTGTGGTGCCTAGGATGTAATCGATACCAAACTTGATCTTTTGCTTTGGAGGCAATATTGAGAATTCATTTGGAAAAACATCGAGGAATTCTCACACTGGGAATCTCGTGCAGCTCCTTCCCTTCCTTAGGTTGTTTGACAATAAAAGAAAGAAACATATGACTTCTGCCTATTATAAGTGTTCTAGCCTAGACGGCTGATAAGACTACAAGAAGGGATTGTGCTCGCAATCTGACAAAAGTAATCTCTTCACCTCTGAGTGGTCTAAAAGTCACTTCCTTATATGCACAACCTATAATAGCACAATCCTTCGCTAGCCAATCCATTCCCAAAATTACATCAAACCCTTGCATCTAAAATACTACTAAATCTACTAGAAGGGTATTTCCTTTGATGTTGATTGGGTAGCCCCATACAACATGCATACATACTATAATGCTCCTTACAAGAGTGACCACTGATAAATCGATGTCTAGGGGTTCTACTACCACTCTACACAGTCATGCGTAGGTGCTAGACATAAAAGATTGAGTGGCCCCAAACTCAAACAAAATTGTAGCTCTCAATCTAAGAATAGGAATGTTACTTGTCACCACCTTTGCACCTGCCTCAGCCTCTCTTGGTGTCAACGTGTAGACCTGTGCCTAGGCCAATGGTTTTTGTGTGTTCCCCCGCTGCTACTTCCTTTTGTTGTGCATTCTTGGCTGCAGTGCCCTGGTTGCCCACATCGGTAGCATGTCCTGGTATCCATCTTGTATGGTCTCCAATGTACCTTGTTACATTGGCAACAAGTCAGCGCCTATTGTGACCCGATTGACGGAGGTGCGGTGCGCGTCTGAGCCAGTTCCTGTGTCGTATGGCCTCTAGTCGCCATCAACTCAGCTGGTCCTTGGCTCCCAAACGGAGCTCCTTGGGGAAAATTCCTTATCATTTGCTCAGCCAATAGTCCGGTAGTCTCTTTAAGGCTTTCTTCAAACAAAAAAGGGCTTGTTCAGCAATCCCGCGAAGCTCTCAATCTCCAAACACGACACCTAAGTCTTGATCCTTGGGTTGAGACCTCTCTGAAGTTTGGAGAATGAAGAGGTTTTGACTATAAAACAATATGGATAAGAATGAGCACATCATATCTATGGCGACTAAAATGCTTGACAAAATTGACAAGTATGAGGGTGATTGTAATTTATTGATGGTCATAGCTGCTGTGTTGGACTCAAGATACAAGATGAAGTTGATAAACTTTTGTTTTCCTTTAATTTATCCACATCCTGAATCTTCAATGAATATTGATAATGTCTTGTCCATTTTTCATGAGTTGTATGAGTTATATTTGTCAACTCATAATTCATCCGTTCTTCTACAAATTGCTCAAGAAAATTCTGGTTCTTCAAGTGCTTCTTCTAGAGGACCTCTTCCCAAAGTTTCCACGGGTCATTCAAGGTATTTGGAACATGCCAAAAGTAACAACGTTATTCGGCCCCTTAAAACAAATTTGGATGTATACTTTGAAGATGATGATGTTTATATGTGTGAAAATGAAGAAGATATTGATTCAGATTTTGAGGCTTTGGCATGGTGAAAATTCAATGCCTTGAAATATCGCATCTTGTCTAAGATGGCACAGGACATCTTAGCTATTCCTATCACTACAGTTGCCTCAGAATCATCCTTTAGAGCATTAGCAGCAGCTTCCCTTAAGCTTTTCTTTAATGTAGGGAACAAAACCATTTTTTAGTTCCCTAGTTAAATGCATTCCACAGCAGCTTCCCTTCATCTTTCCCTACATGAATTAAATACTATTTAAATTAAATGCTAGAAGAAAGAGAGAGGAAAGAGAAATAATTTAAATATTGTTTTAAACAAATGGTAAGAAGAGAGAAAGTTTTTTTATGATTTTATAAGCTAAGGAAACACTTTTGGTTCCCTAGATGAAGGGAACCAAAAGTGATTCCCTTGGTATTTCTATAGTTTAGGGAACACTTAGGGAAGCTGCTGCAGGGATTTTTTTGTGTTTTTTTAACAATTTTCCCTACACTAGGGAAGGGAATGGAGTTTAAGGGAAGCTGCTGCTAATGCTCTTAGTGCTAGTGGTAGAGTGATTGACCCTTATAGACCATCATTATCAACAAAAACAGTACAAATGCTCTTATGTGGTTTGGATTGGGTGATGGCACTTCATTGAATCAAGAAAAAATCTAAATTAGCTGTAAGTGACTTTTATTATTTAGATTTTTAATTTGTATTAACTATTTCTTTTTGAAATATGAAGACACTTTGTTAACTTCTTTATTTTTTTGTTTGTTTTTGTAGAAAGTGGTTGAAGTTGACTTCCCAACATTATCGTGATCCAGGAAGTTCAAAGTTTTTTGTACATGACTAATCACTCAGCGAATAAAGTGTAGATAAGGCAGTTGCTAAATCACCCCGAGGGAGACGAGCGTAGCGAATGGGGGAAACGATCACTAGTATACTAGCACTAGTATGACAATGGTGCAAACAATTGTTGTTTTGGACATGTAAGCTGGTCTTACTTTGATTTGGATAGCATTTTAGTGCATATTAGAGTTTATTATACATTTTGAACTTTAGTATATTTGTTTTAGCTATATGATTCATTGATTTGGATGGCATTTTGATTTGAATAGCATCTTAACTGATCTTAACTCGAAGTCTGCAAGTGATTTGTCTATTATACCAAATACATCTTAACTCTTAAGTGAGAAATCTCCATTAGCATGTCTATCAAGCCTAAAGAACTTTGAATAAACAATGCAAGGGAGTAAAAAAAATATCTAACCAATTTTTGTTATAGAGAATGCAGGGGTAAGGAACTGGTATGACTACTTATCTTTTATTGATGCATCTTGAACTTTGATGCATCTAGTGCCAAGTGTCCCTGACTCCCTAGATTAGTCTTGGAATTGTTTTTTAGTTTGATTTGGCTCAAGCTTTATTGATCTTGGTCCTGCTGCTGAGATTTAGATATCATTTTGAACTTTAGTATATTTGTTTTAGTTCTATGATTCATTGATTAATTTAATTTGGATAACATTTTGATTTGGCTTAAGCTTTATTGGTCTTGGTCCTACTGCTGAGATTTGGATATCATTTTGAACTTTAGTATATTTATTTTAGTTCTATCATCTATGATTCATTGATTTGGCTAAAGTTTTATTGGTCTTGATCATGCTGCTAAGATTTGGATATCATTTTAAACTTTAGTATATTTGTTTTAGCTCTATAATTCATTGATTTGGATAATAGCTTGATTTGGCTCAAGCTTTATTGATCTTGGTCCTACTGCTAAGATTTTGATATTATTTTGAACTTTAGTATATTGGTTTTAGCTCTATCATCTATGATTCATTGATTTGGATAACATTTTGATTTGGCTCAAGCATTATTGGTCTTGGTCCTGTTGTTGAGATTTTGATATTATTTTGAACTTCAGTATATTTGTTTTAGCTCTATCATCTATGATTCATTGATTTGGATAATATTTTGATTTGGCTCAAGCTTTATTGGTCTTGGTCCTGCTACTAAGATTTGGATATCATTTTGAACTTTATTATATTTGTTTTAGCTTTATCATATATGATTTATTGATCTGGATAACATTTTGATTTGGCTCAAGATTTATTGGTCATGCTACTGATATATATTTTTAATGCAATACAATTCAATTAAAATAGCTTAGCCTCCAAGAATCAGGTCCCTGCACTAGTTTTGGATTTGTTTAAAAATCTTTTTAGTTTTTTATTTTTATTTTTATTTTTATTTTTTAATTTTTTAATTTTTTTTCTATTAGCATGCTCTTTTAATAATGTGTTGTCTTCTAAATTTAATTATATGGTTTTCTCTATTAGCTATTATGATTTGATTTTAAAAAAATGTTATTCTCCTAGGATTTTGATTTGTAGTTTTGCACTAAACAACTTAGTTCTACATTTGGATAAGTTGGATAATTATTTAGTGCATGTTAAAGTTTATTTACATTTTGAACTCTAGTATATTTGTTTTAACTCTATAATTCATTAATTTGGATAACATTTTGAATTGAATCAAGCTTTATTCATCCTAATGCCAAGATTTGTTTTTAAGTTTTTAACAATTCAATTAAAATAACATTGTGGTCTCCTTAGTGGGTAGTTCTGCAACTGAACTGTCTATTAGTTTAACAATTCAATTTTCTTCACTTTGATTTGTCTGTTATGCATGCAACTGCAAGTCTACAACAAATTTGCTTATTATTGGTTCTGCAACTGCAACTCTGCAATTGATCTGAACTCCAACTCTTCAAGTGATTTGTCTATTATGCTAAATACATCTTAACTCTTAAGTGAGAAATCTCTCTTGACATGTTTAGCAAGGCTGAAGAACTTTGAATAAACAATGCAAGATAGTAAAAAATCTAACCAATTTTTGTTTTAGTGAATGTAGGGGCAAGTGGCAACCTTGGAGTCTGGTGAGATTACAAATTTATAATGTTTGATGTTGCAATAATTAGATTTAGGGTTGAATCTCAATTATTTATGTAAATTTTTTTTATGATCATTTGTAAACTTTTAAATTGTAATTGTTTCGTTTGACTACTTATTCAGGAATCAGTTGTTTGGCATTGTCATTTTTGCTTTTGAATGATTGAATAATTTGAACAAGTTTTTGATATTTCATCAAATTTTTATTGCATTTTAAAAAATACTAATCGAGTCGAACTGCTCAATTAAGGCTTGAAAGGGCTTTTGAACTGAGCTCGGCTCAGCTCAGGCTTCTCTAAAATATTCATTTTAGCTTGAGCCCGAGTCGAGTCGAGCTGACTCGAGGCTCGGCTCAACTCGACTCAGTACAACGCTTTTAACTAGCTCAAGCTCGAGCTTGGTGATTTTCCTAGCGAGTTGAGCTCAAACAAAGATTTATAAGCCCGGCTCGAGCTCGAACTCAGCTCAATTAGATGTCCTCTTAAACAAGCCAATCCCAAAAATGCAAAACTCAATTCGGCTTGGCTCAATTATAGCCTTAGTTATGGTCGTGGTGGACAACCACCACTGCCAAAGAAAAAAAGACCAAGAAATGTTTCAAAAAAATTCATAGCATGGAACCATTTTACTAGAGATGAAAATAGTCCCGAAAATTTTCCTGTGACACATTGTAACTATTGTGGGGTCGAGTATAAATGTCACAGAAAAAACAATGGCACCTTTAACATGTTGTACCATATCAAAGTATAAGTAAAGTATTAGAGGTTAAAAGCTAAACAAGATAAATCTTAGTCTAAGTTAACTTTTATCGCTGGGCAGAGTGAGAGTGGTGGTAGTGTTAACAACCTAATGATTGCCAAGTATTCTAAAAAATATGTTAGAGAGGCGCTTTGTAAGATGATTATTGTTGATGAAATGCCTTTTTCGATTGTGGAGAAGATGAGGTTTAATAAATTGTTTAAAGTTATTGAGCCTCGATTTAAGCTTCCTTCTCGCTATACATTTATTCATATGCACAGTTCATTTGAAAATTGTCATAATTTAAATGTAGTATTTATTGTAAAAGTTAGATTTCAGGCTTTCAGCAAAAGAAAAAAAGAAAAAAAAAAAAAACCATTTGGCCCCAAAACAACTCATTTTGACTAATTTACAGTCAAATTCTAATTTCAACCCCCCCCAAAAAAAAACCATTTGGGCCCTCTAAAACAACCCATTTTTGGCTCATGAAAAATAGTCTAGACCCAAGATAAAAGTCCACGATTAATTGATTAACTGGCCGATATTTAACCAAATAGGAAATTAACCGAAAATTTAGAAAATAATAATAGGCAATATAAAGTCGATGAATTAATCGACTTAACCAACAATTTTGGTTCGATGGGCAAAAATGCCCATACTGTCATCATTTTAACTAATATCCACCCATAGACAGAAACTAAAAATTCAATATTTAGGAGGTTGGACTGTATAAAAAAAAAATTCATGGGTCAAATTTAAAAATTAAAACTTTTTTTAATAATTTTTTTGTTAGAAGTGGTGGCTGGCGGGAGGCCATGACCCCACCCGACCCCCTTAATTCCGTCTTCTAGATGGCAGCTACATGCTCTTCTATAGAGTAGTGATAGACGAACATCTAGCGTCCGTTTTGCTGAGCTGGTGTGGCCAGCTAGCCATGCTAGTCCAGCCTTAAAAAAAAATAA
>FXXK01004023.1:0-12462 GCA_900184695.1 Betula pendula | reverse complement strand
TTATTTTGTCACCAAAATTGATGCTTTTAATCTTTTTATTGCTTTACTTAATTTTGGTAATATTATGTATGGTTGTGAAATTTTAATTGATAGTGATTATTGGAAAATGATACAGCTTAGATGTTGTAGCTTTTACTACAGCACTTATGCTGTTAAAAAATAAAGGTCCAGATGCGCTTTTGATTTTTTAGATCAAATTTAGGCCTCTAATTTTTTAACAGCATAGGTGCTGTCTATATTCGTTGGAAAACGCCTTTTCACTCCCCTTTAAGTGTTATTTGGGGGTCCTTTGGCATAATTTCAGTCTTATATTATAATAATATTGACGCCACTTTTCTCTCAACAAATCCCAATTTTCACGGAGTGGTTTGAGGAACAATGGATCTCGAGGTCTTCGTCAGGGGGATCCTCTCTCGCCCTACCTCTTCCTTCTTTGTGCGGAAGGGTTAAGTTCCCTTCTCTCAGCAGCAGAGCAAATAGGATCTATTTCTGGACTGCCAGTAGCTCCTCGAGGATTCCGGCTTAGCCACCTTTTCTTTGCCGACGACAGCTTGCTGTTTTGCCGAGCCAATTTCACGGAGTGGTGTTTTATTCATGGGATTCTTGAAAAATATGAAAGGGCATCAGGCCAACAGCTTAACCGGGAGAAGACTTCGGTTTTCTTTAGCCGGAATACCCGGCAGGGTTTTAGGGATTATATTCACTCCATCCCTGGCATATCAGTGTCTCACGGTTTTGAGAAATACTTGGGACTTCCGGCAATGGTAGGCCGAGCCAAAATCAGAACCTTTGCGGGCATAACAGGAAAAGTTCGAGCACGGCTGTCCGGTTGGAAGGAGAAATTTCTTTCCCAAACTGGGAAGGAGATTCTTCTTAAAGCCGTTATCCAAGCCCTCCCCACATATACTATGAGCGTTTTTCAGCTACCTAAGACCCTTTGCCGGGATCTTAACGTTCTGATGAATAAGTTCTTTTGGGGAAGCAAAGACAACTCAGGCAAAGTTCTTTGGTCAAGCTGGGCGAAGATGGGGCTGTCTAAACAAAAAGGCGGATTGGGCTTCAGGGATTTGGAGTGTTTCAACCTAGCTTTGTTAGCCAAGCAAGGATGGAGGCTTCTTAATTCCCCAGACTCTTTGGTTTCTCAGGTTATGCAAGAGAAATACTATCCGATGGGAGATTTCCTGAGTGCAAAGTTGGGTGCCCGGCCCTCTTTTGCGTGGCGCAGTATATTCAATTCCAGGGAGCTTCTCACAGCAGGCTTAGTGTGGAGAGTGGGGAATGGATCATCTACTAAAATATGGCATGACAGATGGCTACCATGTCCGGTCTCCTACAAAGTACAATCTCCAGTCCATATACTGCATCCCGAAGCCAGAGTAAGTGAGCTAGTTGATGCTGATACACATTGGTGGAACTTCCCCCTAGTTCATGCGGTTTTCAATCCTGATGAAGCTTCCACAATCTGTAGTATGGCACTTAGTCCCCATGGGCAATCAGACAGGCTCATGTGGGTTGGAACTTCTACGGGTGTCTTCTCAGTCAAGAGCGCTTATCATCTTGGAAAGGAGAGGATCCAACGTGATAGAGGAGAAAGTTCAACGGGTTCAACAGATATAGGGGTGTGGCAGAAACTTTGGGCTCTTAAAATTCCAGAGGTGGTTCACACTGTTTTATGGAGAGTTTGCAACAATTCCTTACCTACCAGAGATAATTTGGTGAAAAAAGGCATCATCCAGGATCCCGCTTGTCCTATCTGTGGCCTTCATCCAGAAACGGTGGTCCATGCTCTATGGGAATGTGAGTCTGCAGTAGCCGTGTGGATGGAATGTAAGAAAACTGTCCAGAAGCTATCCTTCACGGCGAGCAGTGGTTTTACTCTCTTTGAAAATCTGATGCATTTTCTGGACGATGAGGATCTGGAGGTTGTGTCTCTCCTAGCTCGGCGTATATGGATGAGACGTAATTCTTTCATTTTTGATGGAATCTTTCTTTCCCCAGCCCAGTTGGTGAAGCAGGGGATTGACTCTTTAGTAGAATTTCGGATGGCTCGTGATAAGCCTGTTTCTGTACGGGAGGGGTCATTGAATCTCAGGAGGAAGCGGTGGAAAAAACCTTCGGATGGCTTTGTCAAAGTCAACTGGGACGCAGCCCTCGACTCTCAGTCCAAGCGAATGGGTGTCGATATGATTATTCGTGACTCCACCGGATCTGTTCTAGCATCTATGTGCACCTCCATCCCATACATCACAGATCCAACCATCGCCGAAGCACTGGCTCTGTGGAAGTCGGTCTTATCTTGCTCTAACTTGGGTATGCAGAGACTTTATTTGGAGGGGGATTCTATGGTGGTAGTCCACGCTCTCAGCTCTAAGGAAGCCTGTCGTAACAGGTTTGGTCAATTAATTGAAGATATTCGTCAGCAGTTAGGATGTTTTTTAGAGTGGAAAATTTCCCACTCTTGTCGTGAAGCTAATGAGGTGGCTCATCGATTGGCGAAAGCGGCTATTTTTCGTTCTTTAGAAAATGTTTGGCAGAATTCTTGCCCGGATTTTATTCAAAGCATTGTATTAGCTGAGCAGGCTTCTTTTTCTGAATAAATTGCAGGGTTTGAAACCCATTTCAAAAAAAAAAAAAAAAATCCCAATTTTCACGCTCACACAAAACATATTAAATTGATTTTATTTTGTGTGAGACGGGGTGGCATCTCTTGCCTTGAAGGTTTGGTTTTTATCCACTAACCAATAGATTTAGGTCAGTGGGCTTTAAGGTTAGTAAGCTTTAATTGTAATGGGCCTTTATTTTGTTGTATTAAGTGGTTTAAGCAGTTAGGCTGATTCGAAGTTATAGCATTTACAATGAACTTTCTAAATCTCACTTTGAGTCAAATTTCAACTAATTTACAAGAAAAACATGCTCCATCAAACTCCATACTCCCTTTCCCTATTTTTAGTTTTGTCATAAACCTTTCCACAAGTGAAGAGCCAAAGTCCACTCTACTTACTTTTTTATGTAATTTCCTCTCACTCTCTCTCTCCACTCCTCTATCTCTTCTTTCACTTCCCCTCAACTCCATTCTACCACTCTCTAGCAGAGCTCTCTAAGTGTTCATGGCTAAAGGAGGTTCAGAACTGAGATTGATGAAATTTCAATTAGAGAGGATTAAAAGGTTTTGTTGAGAATTGGGGCTTTTATGGTGTTTGGGGTTTCGTGAGAGACAGACAGCGGTGAGCTGGTTGTGCTGTGGTATATAACAGGAGGGTTGTGGTGTGCTGCCGGAGAGAAGAGAGTGGTGGAGCTGGTGGGGGCTTTAGGGAATAAAAAATAATATTTAGTTAAAAAAAAAAATATTTAGGAAGTTTGGTGTTTAGTGGTTTTAAAAAGTAACTACTTAAACTTAAAAAAAAATGATTTTTTTTCTTCACAAATTTAACTTTTATTTGAGGAGCTAATTGTGAATCCTCTTAGTTAGCTGTAGAAGGGATTTGAAATTAACAAAGCTTTACCAGCACAATCTATAAAAAAAATGGTACAAAAATGATAATTGATTTGTAAGCTTTTTACTTTCTTGGAGCTTTTGACGCTTGAATCAGTCTCACCTTTCTTTACATTTCAATATACTTCTCAGATATTCATCCATATTCCGTTCTCGATTACATCAATTATCCATATACTTTCCATTACAAAATTCATACAAATAGCCCAGAGGAATACAAGAGTATTACAGAATCTTCTTCCACGTTAGCCCCTTTGCAGCCATGAAACTGTTCAAGATCAACGGCTGTTATAAAGCTCCTTGTCCAACACCAACGTGTCAATGCAGACTAAAAAAGCTAAATGGCTATTAAAATTGCGGGTGCACATACGAGTAGATATTAACCGCCCGCACATGTTATCTGCAACTATTCAATATCTGAACATGCGGATGCAATAAGAAAAAATACTCTTTACATACCCTTTATATATAATATATGTTATATTTTATATGGTGTTCCAGATGGTTTGGTTGGTTGTGTTGTTTTTTTGTGTAACACTTTGAATAAAAAGGTAACAATAATAAGAAATTAATATATTTTCAAAACATTAAGACTTAAAAAAAAAAAAATTAAATCAACCCCAAAACACTAAAAATATGCCAAAATCATTTTAAAAATTATTTAAAATAGGCCCTAATATAAATCCAAATGAAGCTCAAAAGACTAAAATAGATCCAAAAGACCCATTATGTAATATGTCGATAGCGGATAAGAACCGCATATAATAAATGCAATAATTATACGAATGCGAATATTTAAAAGTAAAATCTACATTTTACAAACGCGACTATTAATATTGTAAATAATTGCATCCGCTTCCGTATGTTGTTGCACCCATCATTCACCAACAATTATGACTATAAATCGCCCGGGCTAGGATTTCTCAATTATTTATCCCTTTTCACCTTCCAATATGTCTCTCTCTCATAAAGTTTTGTGCGACAATTTTGGATGAAGTTACAATGAATTATCTCATGATTGTATGCCATCTCTTAAACCAAGTAAAACATTATGTGCACAAATGTTGTCAGGATGCAACCTTTCTCTTAGGGTGCACCAGACTTTTGACTCATGTAATTTGGATTTTATTTTTATTTTTTGTGTCATTCATCATTTTGTACGATGTCTTAAAAATTTAATCGGAGCTAAGCGCCAATACCACGATTGAAGAAAAAAAAAATGAAATGACGGGAATAAGTTACAATTTGTAAAAATAATAATTGACTTGGAAAAGTATAATATAGCCTTTTTGCTTAGTGCAGGACAGAAAACAATGCTCGCCCATTCTCCATCGGAGCATATTCTGGGCACAAATCACTCCAAACAAAAAGCATCGTGCACCGTGCCTATAAAAAAATTTTTCTTATTGAGCTTTACATATTTGAATAAAGATGGACTTCACAAATATAAAAAGAAACTCTTCAAAAAAAATTTATATATATAAAATTAGATAAAGTTGGATAAATAAATTGAACATATAACATTACTCAAAAAATAAAAAAGTACACCACTATTGAATTGACGTGTCTTCACCTCATCAGCTTTTGCCTTTTCTCAATCTCAATGAAAACACAAACACAAAACATGGTCCGTTTGGCAAGGGATTTTCCTTACTCCCATTTTTTTTTTTAACAGTCAACTTTATTTTTAATATTTCATCAAAGTGGGTTGGACAAAGTTTTCTTTCCAACTAAATTTGAGTAATTTCTTTTTACCATATCAATAAAAATGATGTCTTTTTTTTTTTTAATAGTATGTAAGATACGCAATTGTTTTAATAAAAAAAATTTCAAAATTTCTCAACTTTGTTCATATTTTAAAAAATTATATATTACTTTTTTTATATAAAGATATACATGTTATTTTATTAAATTAAGTTGAATGAAGTTCTTCTAAACCAATTTAAAGAAAAACTTAAATTTATCAAATTCTCTTAATTTATACACGAAAATAAAGGCCGCATGCCATCACCGACCAATAGAGTGGAAAAATGGATACTAGGTTGAGAAAGTAGTGATTATTATACGTGCTGGTGAACAGTGATGTGGAAAATTGTGAGGAATTTGGGATTTGTTTTGACTTTCGTGCTCCTTTTTCCCTTAATTTCCTAGTTCGGGACCGAGTCTTACGAATTTTGCTATATTCGTGGTGCGATTTTGACTCTTGAAACCTGTAAAGCCTGAATTTATGGTGATGTTGAAGAAATTAAATTAAATTAACCAATTATCTTCGTATCAGCGCTGGGATTTGAATAATTACCTTTAAATAATTTTTTTTAATTTTTATATCACATAAATAATTTTTTGTTACTATTTAAATAAATAATTTACTAAAAAATAATTTTTTTTTTTTCATTATATCAATTATCTACCAACTCATGTAGGTCCTCAATGAAGACTAATGCTTCTTTTTTCACGTGATAGTAGAGTATCTTTTATTGGTAAAATAAAAGTAGTATTTAGATAGAAAAAATAAAAGTAGGTTTTTTAAAAAAAATTGCCTTTGTTGTTACTTTAGGGAACAACTCTATACCGTCAATTATGATCTAATTATCTACCAACTCATGTAGGTCCTCAATGAAGAGTAATACTTCTTTTTTAACGTGATAGTAGAAAATCTTTTATTCGTAGGATATGGTTTAGGTGTTGTAAAAAATTTTATAGCACTTATGTTGTAATTAATTTAAGGCCTTAGATTTAATTTATGGGTTTAAAATTAAATTTAAACTCTTGAATTAACTACAATATATAAATGCTGTAAAAAATTTTTCAGCACTTAAGCCTCATCATTATTGGTAATAGTAGATATCTATTATATTGTTTCCTAGTACAATAATTGTGTAGTTGAATAATTGTCCACATTCTAGCTCCAATTATCTAAACGGCTACTTACCAAAAAAAAAAATTATTATTATTATCTAAACGACTGAACTTTTGTGATGTATAAACTTTTCTTTAAATGAAATTATGGTGTTATTTAATGTTTAAAAAAAAAAAACTACTGGTAGAGAATGGATGATACATAAAAATCTGTCAAAATTTGCCTTCGATTAGACGAATTTGGATCTCTCTAATTCGTTCAAATAAGTTGGAGAGAATTTAGTCCTTATAAAAATGAGAGCAAATTTGGGACGATGAAAAAGTAGAAACAAATTACAGTTCAATTATTCGAACTTGATCATCCTCATTTTTCCCACGTCATCTCTTATCTTAATCTGACGCTGGCATGAATTATGTCACTGAATCATGACCAAATGTACATGTTGTCATGTTTCTGCTTAAATATCTGTGCCTAGTGCCCATCCTTGAAATTTTGGCCCCAAATCAAATATATTATTGCTGTTATATTCATTAAAAATTAGGGAAATTTCATTTACTTTGCCTTGTTCCTTTTTTTAAATATAAGAAAAATTTTGATAAAAAAAAAAAATCAAAAAGTTACTTGTAGCGGATGCTTTATAAAATTTGTTTATTTCCTTAAACCATTGAGTATCTACTACCCAATAAATTATTAATTCTAAAAAAATACGGTACCTAATGAACATTAAAATGACAAGAAAAAAAAATGATAAAAAAAAAATAAAATAAGAGTAAAAAAAAGTATTTAATTAATATAAGAAAAGATAACAAAATCTATTATGTAATGTTATTTTATAGGAAAGCAAATAGAAATTTTGTTCAATAAATTTAAAGACATAAGCTTTAGTTTTTTTTTTTACAGTAAATCTAATCCATCACCAATATTTTATGGACAAAAATTTCACTCAAATTGGGGTAGAGGAAGTTTTCTCCAACCCAGTCTCTAAACTATCATGTGTCTTTAAAACATGTGCTTCTCATATGTTTTTTTTAAAACACTAACAAAAAAAGCACCATTAATCACAAATCTTGTTTTTATTAGACCGACAAGATTTGTAGTTAATTATGGCTTTTTCTGTTAATATTTTTTTAAAAAAAAACATGTGAGAAGTATATATTTTAAGAACACATAATAATTTAAAGATTGAATTAAAGAAAACTTTTTCTAACCCAATTTGACCAAAAAAAAAAATTGTCGATAATTTATTACCCACTATATCTATATCTATAATCGTAAACATCAATTTAATCAATTTAATGTTTTCACAAGCAAGTCATAAGAACGTGCCACACGTACAAAAATCTTATTTCACCCTTATAAATTCAAAGAAAAAAAAAAAAACGTGTAACATGTGAACTAACCCGACCAAACCCATCTACTAATTACCTTAAAGTTTCTTTCCATTCTTGACGGTCAGTCCATCAGCACTCATGTACTTGGGACAATTTTCTTAAAAACTTGACTTATAAGAATTTTTTTTTAAAAATAATCCTTAAAAACTTAGGCCCTATTTGTCTCAAAATCAAAACTCGTGTACTTTGAGACAATTTCCTTTAAATTTACTTAATAAGTCGGATTTTATAAAATACTAGAGTTAACATTCAATCCAATAATTAGGATTTAGGATTGAGTTTTGAACTTTTAAGGGAATACAATATCTCATTGTATAGCGCACTTTATTTTTATAATAATAATGATAGAAACAACAATGATAAATAATTATAATAACCATACATGCAGGCAACCAAAAACATGTAATGGGGGGCATATATCAGTATTATCGCACATTGCTACTCTCTTTCTCTCCTAAGCGGCTTACACAATTGGGCGGAATTAAAATCTTAAGTTTTGAAGGTAAAACTAAAAAAAATAAAATTTTAATTTTAAAAGAGTTATAATAAGGATATTTTAAAAAAAAAAAAATTGGAAAAGATATTATGGCTTAGGAGCATGTACTTCTGCCCCTGTGCGCACGCGTATATATAAATACTTGTGCAAAATTTGTGGCTTATGCTTTCTTCAACGGCCTTTTTTTTTTTTTTTTGTCTAACGTGCCTTCATTAAGTTAACCATGTCAACGTCCTTTGAGCACAATAGAATCTTTGAAATTTCTTTTATTTGCTACCATTTGGTAACCTATGGTAAGAATTCAACCTGTAATTGCCTCATCACTTCGTTCAATCTTCAGACCACCATGTTTGATGACTGTTGGGGCATAGCAAAAACTTCGTAAGCTAGGATTAAATCAACCGCCAATGACTAATTAAGCTCACCCAAAAAGGGAAATCATTCTGGACCAACACTTTCATATTTTTAATGTCAAGTTAATTAGGATTGACCCAGGACTCTACTTCAAACGGTATTCAAACCAGACTTCTCCAAGTTGTTTTTTATGATTCCTGTCAGGACAATCACATCTAGGTGGTTGCCATTCTAGTTTAGTAATGAAAAGTGTGCTGATTTTATGCACCCAAATTCTTTACTGGATGTTGTTAGTCCAAAAAACAAAAACAAGAGGAAGATATAAGGCTAGTATAAATACAAAGTTAGCAAGTGCAGCCGTGCAGGTGCTATAAATAGATATTTAAGCATTTGATATTGGCTGCAACTCACAGCCAGTGTGACCTTCACTTCTCATTGACCCCTAGCACTAATTACAAAGATAGTGCGGCCCATATCAGGGCATGGCAATTTTAACAAGGCAGAAAGTACTGCTAAAGCATGTTATAATAGATTATTGTTTCGTTTTGCTCTCTTCCATATGATTTTATGGATGCAAGACTAGGCCCATTTGTTTCGACGTAAAATAATTTTTAAAAATAATTTTTCTTGTTTTCTAGTGTTTGATGGGATGTAAAATAATAGTTAGGAAAAAATACAAAATCTTTTCAAATTATCATCTCATTCTAAATGTTTACTCAAACTATCAATTGTGTCAATATTTCTTCTGAACTACAAAAAAAATGTCAATGTTATTACCAAGAATAACAAAAAGACAAAAATGATATTAAAAAAATTTCAATAAGACAAAAATATTCTTATAAATTAAAAAAAAAATTAAAATTTAAAAAGAAGAAATTTTTTTAAAAAAAAAAGAAGAACCGAAAAAAAGGGGTGGTGTTATTTTTTTTATATAGAATTTTTGTTTTATAATTTTTAAAAATTTTTTTTTTAAAGATTTTTTATAATATTTCAGTTTTTAATTTTAAGAATTTTTTTAATTTTGGTATTTCTATCATTAGGGGCTATTAACATTTTTTTTTATATTTTAGAAAGACATTGACATAATTGATAGTTTGAGAATTCGTTAATAATAAAGTTGTAGTTCCATGTTATATATGCTCAAATGCTCAAATGCTCAAAATATATGTTTTATCTTGGTAAAGAAATACTCACAGCGTACTTTAGATTGAATCTCTTTAAAGTTTTGTGTTCTCTTTTCTCTTGCTTTCGCCTTCTTATATTTTACTTTTTTTTTTATATTTTAATAGTTTTTACATGTTATTAGGACACTTTTTGGTGGTGAATGTAAGTGTTTAAGGTAGAACCACTCCAAAAATTTTGTACTTTCTTGGTTCTCTTATATTTTATATTAATACTAGTTTGGATAGCACATGCAAGACATTTTTTTTTTTTTGAAGTGGAATTCCAGACTTTCATTAATTAGCAGAAATTGCTTTCTTAGCAAGTACAGTATTGTGAATAAAACTAGGGGGAGAATCTCTCCATACATGATTTATTGACTGACTAAGAGCTGCCTTCGCCAAACGGTGAGCAGCTTTGTTCGCCTCCCGACGAATATGGGAGACCTTCCAATAGTGAAAGTTATTTAGCAAAACACATGTATCCTCAATTAAAAAGCCGTATCGACTCCAAACAGGATCCTTGAGTTGTAATGCTTGGACAATTTCTAAGGCATCTCCTTCAAGATGAAGTCTTGTGATTCCTAATTCCGTACAGAGAGATACAGTCTTCCACAACGCTACAGCCTCTGCAATGGTTGAATCAACTATACCAGATACTGTTGCACATAACGACACCACAGCTTCACCTTCATCATTGCGGATAACTGCTCCAATGCCCATCTGTTGTTGCTGAGAATTAATGGCAGTGTCCCAGTTTGCTTTAAGGATACCCATTGGTGGTTTTCGCCAAGTGATGACCTTCCTCGTAGGAGATTTTTGCTCCATCAATTCCGGATTAGACCTGGCGTGACAGAATTCCTGCAGTGAATTCCGACTTTGTTGAACAAGCACAGCCGGAGAAAGAAAATCCCCACCATAGATGACGGTATTTCGTCGTAGCCAAATCCTCCGGGATATGACAGTGGCTTCAGCTAGTTCCTCGTCAGACAGCTTCTCCATGAGTTGGGTGAATAAACAAAGCCCATCACTTGCCATAATAGATAATTTTTTGAGCTTCCGGCTGCATTCCATCCAAACTGCAGTTGCCGAGGCACATGTCCATAAAGTGTGGACTGTAGATTCCGAATTAAGGCCACACATCGGGCATAATGGGCCTTCCGTGATTTTCTTCCTAAACAGGTTTTCCTTGTGTGGGAGGGAATTGGAGCACATCTTCCATAAAAACGTGCGGACCACCCCTGGCACTGGCAGCTTCCAAATTTTTTTCCATACCCCACTGTGATCGAGGCCCCTAGAGCAATCCCCAAATTGGCGTGAAGCTCTCTCCTTCTCAAGGTGATAGCCACTCTTAACAGAGTACTTTCCATTAGGATTCCCTAGCCACACCAAGTGATCAGGTTGTCCAGAGGGGCTAATAGCACATGCAAGACATGTGCTTAATTTATGGTACAAGATTATGATATAATTTGTAGAGTAATAATGTTAGAGTAAGGACCCAACTTCTCTCAAAATTGATGTGGCTTTTAAAATCATTATTAGATTAAAATTCAATAGTTAAGTACTATCACAAATTTAATAGTAATTTTAAAAAATACATCAATTTTAGGAGGACTTAATGAAGACTTTGGTCCTCCCTCTATCATTACTCTAATTTGAAATACTATATTTAATTGGATTATAGTATAAAATGTAAGGATGCATTTCAGATTATGATTTCGTAGATAATAAGTGCGATTTTAAATCAAATCGCAAAAACTGTATTGTTTAGAAACTGCGTTTTTAAAAAATTGCGATTTGAAAATGCAGAAAATCTGCTTTTTCAAATCACAAATAATGGAGTGCTTTTTTGAAAACGCAGAATTTTAAAAGCTAAACTGCGATTTTAAAGGCAAAATTGCGATTTTGCCAAACGTTTAACTGCATTTTCAAAAAGCATATTTTCAAATTGTACTTTTTAAAATCACTATTTTTAAAATCGCACTTTTTGAAATCGCAATACCAAACAGACCCTAAAAGTAATAATACATGTCAACCCTATGTTAACATTGCGCCCACTTAAAATTGGTGTAATTTTTAAAATCACCATTAATTTGTCCATTTCACTTTAAATGGGGTGGTAGAGTTATTTGTTTTGTTAATGTATATAGTGTTATATTATTTAAAAAATTTAAATAACTTGATAACATATACACTATATAATACTAAATTAATAATATATACTACAATATCATTTTATTGAATTAATGTGGTAGTGCCCAACAACTCTTGATTTTTTTTTTTTTCTTTTAAATCAAGAGGTACTTCAAGGCTTGATGGATAGTACCACATCAGCACAATAAAATAGTGAGATGAGAGTATAGCATATAGCCTTACTCGTGATAATATATACGTCATTACATCTAAAAATATTAATGTTGGTCATAGCCCATATTCATTTCAAATAATATTTGAGGTTTCCAACCAGAACGATTTTAGGATATGAAACTTTTGTGAAACAGATTGTTTATATATATATATATATATTGTAAACACTTGTATTTCAATATCTGCAATTATCTTCAGATGTATTCAGCCTTGTGCTAAGTCTTCTGTAAGTTTATCATTACATTAAACTATCTTATTTTCATGTACTTTATTTATCAGTTTAAATTATATTCTGATCTAAATTGTGAAGTTTGGATGTTAGTTACACTAACCATCTCCCC
>FXXK01004008.1:0-11011 GCA_900184695.1 Betula pendula | reverse complement strand
CAATCTAGTGTATAAGAAACCAAAAAGGCAGAATGAAAAGAAATAAATTTAGCTCACCACATCTAAACCCTCCTAATGGGGGGCCTACAAATAAGCCATGGCTTACCTTCTTCTCCATGGATCTCAACAGGTCGATTTATGTAAGAGATTTTGTCCCAACTATCAATTTGAGGAGCATCTTCGAGATCATCAAAATCCTCATTGACACTCCATACGTACAATCGAACTGGAACTCTACCTAACCATAGCTCCAAGAATGAGAAGTTTATTCACAACAAAGATTACAATAAAAAACAAAGAAGTAATGCCTACATTTTCCATAATAATAATGAGTCAGTTACTATTAAGAAACAGAGGGAATTAAAATAATAAAAATGATGGTGAAAAAGCAGTTGCATAGAAGGCGAGATTTAGTGAAGTAACTACAAATTTGAAACCAGGCACACATGTCCTGAATTGGTTGTAGTAATATTTCCACATGTTTCTAAACATAAAGGTTCATATCAACCAGACTATCGGCAGCTCATAAAAATTAGATGACCAATAAAAAGAGGATTTAACTTCACTTCCCCTACCTGAAGACTTCCAAATTGCATTGTCTAGTCTGACTATTGAGCCGTATATTGTAAGTTTCTTTGCATTAGTACCACATTTGGTTTATTAATTTGAACCAATGGTACTTAGCTAATCTACAATATTAAGCTGCAAGTGTAATGGCCAACCACATATTTGTCAGCTTTTCCTTTTCTTTCTTTTCTTTTCTCTTTTTTTTTTTCTTTAATTTTCCTTTCCCTTTTTAAATCTTTCCAGAAAATGGACAGATGACATGGCTTTAATACATGGTCAATATTTCATTGTTTGCGTGAGAATATGCCAATTGGAACTCACCGTAAGAAAAGAAAAAAAATGAACAAGAAACATGGACGAGATCTATCTCATCACATGTAACAATTCAATCCTTAATTGTCAAACTTAGAACCGATCATAGAGATCGCAATTCTGTCATTGGCGCGTGTAGCATGTAGTCCAAGGATTAATTCGCACAGGGTACACTATGATACCAGCAAGGAACGATCTGCACTAATAGTCTCATGTATGTTGGCATTGCATTGGATCGGTGTTTTCGGTGTTTCGACTATACAGGATAGCCACAAGTTTTTCAAGATATTGGTAATAAGGGAAGGAAGTTGTACGAATCGTTTTGAAGAGCAACACGTGGTAGTCTATGTAAAATTTTCGTTAATTAAAAGGTCCGATATAACTGGTGGGCTTAGATATAGCCAGTACACTTAAATGGACTCACGGGTCTCTAGTACGCAGCTAAGACGCTAAAAATGACATTTGAGTATCGACGCGTAGGGGACGCAAGAGAGTTTGGGCAACAACAGAGTTTCCAAACATATTATTACCTCTCTTTTTCTATTCTTAGATAGACTTTGGTAGGAACTGGCTTCGACTGTCCTCTTCTCTCTCTCTCCCCCCCGCGAGCGCCCCCCGAGGTGGTGCTGAGCGTGATCGGATGCAGAGTCCACGTAGCGTCGTTTCTAGAGGATACGTGCTCTGTGGTTACTTCGGTTGTTCGCTGGAGAGTTCGACTAACTAACGATCCGGGGTCCTATAAGGGTCTCCGCTGGTGTAAGGTCTGTGCGCGGATATGTCGGAGGCTTCATAGTGAGTGGTCAGGGTCTAGATTGCTCGCATTATGCTTACGCAATCATGATTGTACAGTTGTGAGACGCTGGGGGATCGGAGATAGCCTCGTGCAGCAAAGATGGATGGGCCCGATGTCCGGAGCGGTGGAACTTATCTGCTATAGAGGTGATATCCATAGTGTAGGCGAGTGAGCTCCGCATTCTTCGTCGAGGCCAAACATTGTCTTCTCGGCGTGGAAAGAATCGGGGCTTGTGGGTGGAGGAAAGACGAAAGTTTTTCTGACTGTTGTTTGGGTTATTTGAGTTGTGGGCTGGGTTGATCTGCGATAAGGTAGAAATGGTGATCAGGAACCCAGGGGATGAGGGAGTTTGTAATCTAGAGAAGACGATCAGATACCTGAATAGTGTCGTGTGTCAGGGTATCAACTGTAAGCTTTGCTGCGTGCTGGTCATTGGAGTGTGATGTCTTGGTCCTGATGAAGTGGGATCGCTGATGATGTGAGCCTGTAGAAGAGGTGGGCTAGTGTATTTGGGGTGGTAAATGTCTTCCAGTGGAGTAGTGATTGCAGGACCAGGTCTCGAATCGGGAGCAGTTGCTTAATCCGAAGTCTCCAGGCGCTAATGTTGAGCGCGGGCCTCCTTGTCACTTGCGACTACGTCGCATGCGTTGGGGCCTACATCGTCTTCTGACGTACACGTCTATGGGCCGAGTATGTCTTCGGCGTTTGATCGGTAGAGAGCTAAGGATTGAGGCCCCAGCTGTCCATCAAGAGGGGTCCCCGATGAAGGCTTAGTTCAAATCAGCCCAAAGCTTGGGGGCGGGCTTATCCTGTGGGTGTTGGGCTTGAGTGCGCGTGGCTCCGAGGCACGGCACGAGTTCCCCGCGCGTTTTTTCAGCCGTCCGGGCGCTTGTCGTCAGTCGTTCTTACAGCCTACTGTCGTATGAATACAGCTTTGTATTTAATGTTTCGCTCGACGAGAGTTGGGATTACTTCTTTTCACTCTACGGAGTATATTAATCAAATACATTAAAAGCATAAAGCGGCCCACATCTACAAAAGTAAGCATACAAGAGAAGTTGCGCGCATCAGAAGAAAAGCTGCGAGCAAGTTAAGAGGCTACGGCATAAACCTGTTTTGAACGAAATGAACGGAGGTTATCTTTCTCATATAGTGATGAGCTGAGACAGAACCTGACTAAAAGTAGGGGTTCAAAGCATACCAAGCAGAGCGTTTGGAGGAATCAGCGATTCGAGTACTCTCATCTGTTCCTCGTATGGTGCCTGTGCCTCGAATCTTTATATTTTCACCGAATTCATATCTTTTTGGTGCGCTCATATTGAGAGGATCATTGAAAAGGCTGGCACTTGGGGTTTGGGCTTGAAGCCCATCTTCGGGGCGTTTCAGGACAAAGATTGGCATCGGCCCCTACGCTTAGGACACTGCAGACCTGATTTACTTGCGGTCCTCGGTAGTAAGCCAAGCAAAAAACATTGTCCACCAAAGCCCTGTGTACAAAGGCCATTAACGCCCAAGATAAAACCCCAAAAAGTACTCTTTCTATATAAGTAAGTCCTTACAGCTTTTAGGAATCCTCATCATGATGAAGTACTTCATGGATAGATAAGGCCTGTTCATAATGCTGGGCGTCGTCTACGTCTGTGAGAAAGAAACAGAAGCCCTTCAAAGATTTTCAGACTGACCAGTCTACGTCGGCGTCACCGCGATCTGCCCGATCTGAGGAAGAGAGAGGATCCATTGAACCTCCTGCGGGAGATCTTGTGTGCAGTTAGCTAGACCAATTGGGTGGCCTACATAGCTAGGCGGACGCGCCGTGCTTATTGGAGGGGTGTCCCCTGCGGTAGGATGTCTAATGTGTCCCGGTCACCAATCTAGGCCAAATCCAACTTTTAAGTGTAAAGTTAGATCAAGCCAGTGGTTGTCACTCCAGTTAGGTGAGGAGCGGAGCAAGCAGCTGCTCCCTTCTGCCGATAGGAGAACTTTCGGCGCTGGTCAATCCCGTTCGCGGAATCTTCGATAGACGCTAGCTGTCGCATCCTTCCTACAACCGCAAGGCTCCGAAGTGCAGAGAGTCATCTGCTCCGAGATGTGACTAGAGGCAAGTATGCTTTAGAGGCGCGAGTAGTTGTGACATACTACCTTGCGGTGTTCGCGGTTCTCCGCTGAGGGCGTTTACCTTCAAAACTAGTCGAGCTCGTCGAGCTAGTTCTCTGAGCGCCGGTGCTACGTTCGTAGTGTTTTAAGTTACTATAGCTTATTTCGCAGTACACGATCGGAGTGTATGTGTAGTGACAGGGAGCCGTAGGTATTTTAGGGGACTCCTTATGTAGTGCTGCAGGTGCCGGACTAGAGCCGTGATTTGAAGTTTGCCTTCGTCTACGATATACTCTTCGCGTTAAGGTCGAATGCGACGGCGGGCGGCATTGTCAGTGGTGCCTTCGGTCAACATATGTTGCTGGTGGGCGTTCCTAAGGCTTTGAGTGGGAGCTGATCTTATGGACGTCAATGCATGGTGTCGCAGAGACGTGGTTCGGTACTGCACTTACTAGATTCTGCAGCTGTTCTGTTTACCTGCGACTGTGCGGAAAAGCTACTTATTGGGGATAATAATGTACGTGGAAGTGATGTGTGATGAGAGAGTCTATGAGACTATTCCGCGTATGCCCTGTTGATATCAAAGGGATGGAGGTATGTAGGTTCGAGGACCTAGCGTGTTTCCAGTGGTTCTTGGACTGCTAATGGACACCCGGAGGCTTGTGGCTGATTGCGTTGGAGATCGCTCCTCTTTTGGGTATCTCGTTTGGGGAAAATGAGAAAGGTTTCCTTGATCTGTTGGCGACATCGAGGAGGGTCATAAGAGGGAGGGTGTGTTTGTGGACGAAGGGGGCTCTGTTTTAAAATCAAAGGGTTGGATGGAACGGAAAAATTTAGAATGTTCCCTTACTTTGATGATGGAAGTATTGGGTCTAGCGGGTTAGAAAATAGATCGTGCTTGCGGTTTAGGGTGTTGTTGTGGGGCTTGGGTTTTTTTGCTGTTTTTTGCTTTTCTGTTTAGGTTTCTTGTATACTTCCCAGTGTACCTGAGGGCGCCTTACGCTATTTTTTAATAAATTTTTGCTTGCTTATCAAAAAAAAAAAACCTAACTCGGATCCAGGAAGACCAACGAAGGCCTCAAAGATCGAGACTTTAAGGGCTTAAAGGCCTTCACGGGCTTAGGCATTTTAAAGCCTAAAAGACCCATAAAGGGCTTCAAGCCCAAGCCCAGGGCCAGCCAACCTTTCTTGAAACGCCCCAAGATGGGCTTCAAGCCCAAACCCCAAGCCTGCCAGCCTTTCTTCAAATGCCCAAATGCCCGGCCCAAGTTTTTGAAAAAAAGATCCAGCCATCCGACAGAAACTCTCGCCGAGCCACGCGCGCCGTGTACACGATTTACAGGTCTGTCAGCAGCACAAGAAACGAAGACCCTCGTTTCCAGTTCAAAACAGTTGATCGCCGACCTCAACTCCGGCTGCTTCTCCGGCGTCCCCGAAGGAAGAAGATCCAACTCTCTCGACGAAACAGTAGAAGTCAGCTGTTTCTCCGACAGAGCCGTAGAAGGACCCGCCAAGCGCACCACCTCCGCGAACGACGGAGCCACGCCATCGCCCAAACGCCTCCCCGCTCCCTTACCGCCGACAGAAACGCCGAACGAACCCCCCTTAGCCGAGGACTGAGACCCACGCAGCGCTTCAAGAAAGGCCTGCGCTTTGCTCAACTCCCCCGAAACCCGGCTCCAACCCCGCCCTCCACGGCCCTCAGGAAACATTACCACCCCTCTCCGGCCTCCCTCAGCATAAACGGCCACTTCCAAGAACCGCCCCGCCTTATTCCCTCCTCTCCGAAGGATAATCGCCTTCGACTCTTCCCTGAAAGATTTGACAAACTCCTCATCCCCTGGGTTCCTGATCACCTCTTCTACCTTCGCGATCAACCAAGCCACACTCAAAGAACCCAAACAAACAGTCCCAGAAAAACCTTTCCGTCTTTCCTCCACCCACAGCTCCGATTTCCTTTCCACCGCCGAGAAGACAAAGGATTTGGCCTCGACGAAGAAGCGGCTCTCCAACCCCATTCACAGAACTACCGCTCCCGGACAGCCACCCACACGGCTATCTCCACGACCCACTACATCGTGGGAACCTAAGAGCTTCTACCACCTACTCCGACCAAAATACAGCCCAGGACCACACCAGCCGGAGACCTTGAGCCCGGAGCCTATCGAACTCAGCAACACCAACCCAAGAGACCAGACTAACGACACGCGCCTGTACGCGCCACCACTGAGAGGGATGGAGAGGGAGCGACTCTCACAGAGAGAGGAGAGAGAAGAGAGAGTTCCTCCAATTTTAGAAAACAAAAGAGGAATATAGTTTAACTTCACTTCCCCTACCTGAGACTCAAATTGCCTTGTCTAGTTGATAATTGAGCCGTATATTGTAATTCTTTGCATTAGTACCACAAGTTGGTTTATTAATTAACTCAATGGTACTTAGCTAATCACTAATATTACATGTCAAGCTGTAATGGCCAAACCACATATTTTCGCTTTTCCTTTCTTTTCTTTCTTTTCCTTTTTTTTTCTTTTAATTCCTTTCCCTTTTTAAACATCTTTCCAGAAAATGTGGACAGATGACATGGCTTTAATACATGTGTCAATATTTCATTGTCTTGCGTGAGAATATGCCAATTGAACTCACCGTAAAAAAAAAAAAAAAAAAAATTGACACAAAAAACATTTGACGAGATCTATCATCCACTGTAACAATTCAATCCTTAATTGTCAAACTTAGAACCGATCATAGAGATCGCAATTCTGTCATTGGCGCGTGTAGCATGTAGTCCAAGGATTAATTCGCACAGGGTACACTATGATACCAGCAAGGAACGATCTGCACTAATAGTCTCATGTATGTTGGCATTGCATTGGATCGGTGTTTTCGGTGTTTCGACTATACAGGATAGCCACAAGTTTTTCAAGATATTGGTAATAAGGGAAGGAAGTTGTACGAATCGTTTTGAAGAGCAACACGTGGTAGTCTATGTAAAATTTTCGTTAATTAAAAGGTCCGATATAACTGGTGGGCTTAGATATAGCCAGTACACTTAAATGGACTCACGGGTCTCTAGTACGCAGCTAAGACGCTAAAAATGACATTTGAGTATCGACGCGTAGGGGACGCAAGAGAGTTTGGGCAACAACAGAGTTTCCAAACATATTATTACCTCTCTTTTTCTATTCTTAGATAGACTTTGGTAGGAACTGGCTTCGACTGTCCTCTTCTCTCTCTCTCCCCCCCGCGAGCGCCCCCCGAGGTGGTGCTGAGCGTGATCGGATGCAGAGTCCACGTAGCGTCGTTTCTAGAGGATACGTGCTCTGTGGTTACTTCGGTTGTTCGCTGGAGAGTTCGACTAACTAACGATCCGGGGTCCTATAAGGGTCTCCGCTGGTGTAAGGTCTGTGCGCGGATATGTCGGAGGCTTCATAGTGAGTGGTCAGGGTCTAGATTGCTCGCATTATGCTTACGCAATCATGATTGTACAGTTGTGAGACGCTGGGGGATCGGAGATAGCCTCGTGCAGCAAAGATGGATGGGCCCGATGTCCGGAGCGGTGGAACTTATCTGCTATAGAGGTGATATCCATAGTGTAGGCGAGTGAGCTCCGCATTCTTCGTCCGAGGCCAACTTTGTCTTCTCTGGCGGAATAATCGGGGCTGTGGGTGGAGGAAAGACGATAAGTTTTTCTGACTGTTTGTTTGGTTATTTGAGTTGTGGCTTGGTTGATCTCTGAAGGTAGAAATGGTGATCAGGAACCCAGGGGATGAGGAGTTTGTAATCTAGAGAAGACGATCAGATACCTGAATAGTGTCGTGTGTCAGGGTATCAACTGTAAGCTTTGCTGCGTGCTGGTCATTGGAGTGTGATGTCTTGGTCCTGATGAAGTGGGATCGCTGATGATGTGAGCCTGTAGAAGAGGTGGGCTAGTGTATTTGGGGTGGTAAATGTCTTCCAGTGGAGTAGTGATTGCAGGACCAGGTCTCGAATCGGGAGCAGTTGCTTAATCCGAAGTCTCCAGGCGCTAATGTTGAGCGCGGGCCTCCTTGTCACTTGCGACTACGTCGCATGCGTTGGGGCCTACATCGTCTTCTGACGTACACGTCTATGGGCCGAGTATGTCTTCGGCGTTTGATCGGTAGAGAGCTAAGGATTGAGGCCCCAGCTGTCCATCAAGAGGGGTCCCCGATGAAGGCTTAGTTCAAATCAGCCCAAAGCTTGGGGGCGGGCTTATCCTGTGGGTGTTGGGCTTGAGTGCGCGTGGCTCCGAGGCACGGCACGAGTTCCCCGCGCGTTTTTTCAGCCGTCCGGGCGCTTGTCGTCAGTCGTTCTTACAGCCTACTGTCGTATGAATACAGCTTTGTATTTAATGTTTCGCTCGACGAGAGTTGGGATTACTTCTTTTCACTCTACGGAGTATATTAATCAAATACATTAAAAGCATAAAGCGGCCCACATCTACAAAAGTAAGCATACAAGAGAAGTTGCGCGCATCAGAAGAAAAGCTGCGAGCAAGTTAAGAGGCTACGGCATAAACCTGTTTTGAACGAAATGAACGGAGGTTATCTTTCTCATATAGTGATGAGCTGAGACAGAACCTGACTAAAAGTAGGGGTTCAAAGCATACCAAGCAGAGCGTTTGGAGGAATCAGCGATTCGAGTACTCTCATCTGTTCCTCGTATGGTGCCTGTGCCTCGAATCTTTATATTTTCACCGAATTCATATCTTTTTGGTGCGCTCATATTGAGAGGATCATTGAAAAGGCTGGCACTTGGGGTTTGGGCTTGAAGCCCATCTTCGGGGCGTTTCAGGACAAAGATTGGCATCGGCCCCTACGCTTAGGACACTGCAGACCTGATTTACTTGCGGTCCTCGGTAGTAAGCCAAGCAAAAAACATTGTCCACCAAAGCCCTGTGTACAAAGGCCATTAACGCCCAAGATAAAACCCCAAAAAGTACTCTTTCTATATAAGTAAGTCCTTACAGCTTTTAGGAATCCTCATCATGATGAAGTACTTCATGGATAGATAAGGCCTGTTCATAATGCTGGGCGTCGTCTACGTCTGTGAGAAAGAAACAGAAGCCCTTCAAAGATTTTCAGACTGACCAGTCTACGTCGGCGTCACCGCGATCTGCCCGATCTGAGGAAGAGAGAGGATCCATTGAACCTCCTGCGGGAGATCTTGTGTGCAGTTAGCTAGACCAATTGGGTGGCCTACATAGCTAGGCGGACGCGCCGTGCTTATTGGAGGGGTGTCCCCTGCGGTAGGATGTCTAATGTGTCCCGGTCACCAATCTAGGCCAAATCCAACTTTTAAGTGTAAAGTTAGATCAAGCCAGTGGTTGTCACTCCAGTTAGGTGAGGAGCGGAGCAAGCAGCTGCTCCCTTCTGCCGATAGGAGAACTTTCGGCGCTGGTCAATCCCGTTCGCGGAATCTTCGATAGACGCTAGCTGTCGCATCCTTCCTACAACCGCAAGGCTCCGAAGTGCAGAGAGTCATCTGCTCCGAGATGTGACTAGAGGCAAGTATGCTTTAGAGGCGCGAGTAGTTGTGACATACTACCTTGCGGTGTTCGCGGTTCTCCGCTGAGGGCGTTTACCTTCAAAACTAGTCGAGCTCGTCGAGCTAGTTCTCTGAGCGCCGGTGCTACGTTCGTAGTGTTTTAAGTTACTATAGCTTATTTCGCAGTACACGATCGGAGTGTATGTGTAGTGACAGGGAGCCGTAGGTATTTTAGGGGACTCCTTATGTAGTGCTGCAGGTGCCGGACTAGAGCCGTGATTTGAAGTTTGCCTTCGTCTACGATATACTCTTCGCGTTAAGGTCGAATGCGACGGCGGGCGGCATTGTCAGTGGTGCCTTCGGTCAACATATGTTGCTGGTGGGCGTTCCTAAGGCTTTGAGTGGGAGCTGATCTTATGGACGTCAATGCATGGTGTCGCAGAGACGTGGTTCGGTACTGCACTTACTAGATTCTGCAGCTGTTCTGTTTACCTGCGACTGTGCGGAAAAGCTACTTATTGGGGATAATAATGTACGTGGAAGTGATGTGTGATGAGAGAGTCTATGAGACTATTCCGCGTATGCCCTGTTGATATCAAAGGGATGGAGGTATGTAGGTTCGAGGACCTAGCGTGTTTCCAGTGGTTCTTGGACTGCTAATGGACTACACGGAGGCTTGTGGCTGATTGCCGTTGGGATCGTCCTTCTTTTGGGTATCTCGTTTGGGGAAAATGAGAAAGGTTTCCTTGATCTGTTTGAGCGACATCGAGGAGGGTCATAAGAGGGAGGGTGTGTTTCGTGGACGAAGGGGCTCTGTTTTAAAACTCAAAGGGTTGGATGGAACGGAAAAATTTAGAATGTTCCCTTAACTTTGATGATGGAAGTATTGGTCTAGCGGGTAAAAATAGATCGTGCTTGCAGTTTAGGGTGTTGTTGTGGGGCTTGGGTTTTTTTGCTGTTTCTTGCTTTTCTGTTTAGGTTTCTCTGTATACTTCAGTGTACCTGAGGGCGCCTTTACGCTATTTTTTAATAAAATTTTTGCGTTCTTATCAAAAAAAAAAAACCTAATCCTCTTTTTTATGGTACATCTAATTTTTATAGCTGCCGATAGTCTGGTTGAATCATGAACCTTTCATGTTTGAAACACCTGTGGAAACTATACTAAACCCAATTCCAGCAATGTGCTGCCTGGTTCAAATTTGTATTACTCACTAACATCTCGCTTCTTCTATGCAACTGCTTTTTACCATCATTTTTATTTTTTAATTCCCTCGTTGTAAATAGTAACCTGACTCATTTCATTATTATGAAAATGTAGCATTAACTTCTTTGTTTTTATGTAATCTTGTTGTGAATAATTTCTCATTCTTGGGCTATGTTAGTAGAGTTCCAGTCGTATGTTACGGGGGGACGAGGTGCCTCTTTTCAGAATTGGTCTCTATTTTTTGGAACGAGCCATAGGGTAGCAAGCCTTTGAATGCCACCCCTTTCTGAAAGTGAAGAGCCAATATTTGCCTATATAGAGGCTTCAGGTCTGTGTGTGTTCAGAAAGTTAAGAGTTTCCGTCACTTTGTGGGTTTCCTATGAGGGTTGGAGGCATGGAGTTGATGACTTACTCGCTCGCCGATGAACGCGAACGAAATCAGAATGGTCTGTCAATAGTCTCTCTAGTCTCTCTTTCTAAGTTACGGAACAAAAGCACTTGGAGCTAAAGAAGCTTAGATTGATTTTTAGTTACCG
>FXXK01003987.1:0-12504 GCA_900184695.1 Betula pendula | reverse complement strand
CATTTTTTGGATTTTTGTATATGTAATCTGGTTTTGGATTTTCTTTGATCTTTGCTTTTTGTTTAATTTCTTTTCTCCGAGTGGCGGATGATGGGTATTCGGGATGAGTCCTGTTATCTGATATACATCATGTCTCTTCTTGTGTATACCAATGTAAACTCAACCTACTCCAAAAGTTGTCACCGCTCAATGTGTTAATGAAGAAACAGAAATGAGATATTCAGCAGTTTATTTTATTAGTATATTGACATCCTCCTAATACGGTAAAATCATGGGTTTTATTGTCCTGGATAACTATGAATGTCCTTTCATCAATTTTGCATGTTGGCTCCGGGGGAAACTTCATCTCTATACAATATAAGAATCCAAGAATCATAGTTCATTTTTACAAACAAAAGTTTTCTTGATTTTTTTTATTTTTTAATTAGATCTCGTTCTCTGTGTATTAATCATCACGATACAATGTTTTGATTTGTTTTCTCATGTTTTTCACTTCTCCATTAAACAGTTAATAAGTGGGATCGGCAATTAATATTATTATTAAATTAGGGGATATTTCACAGTATGCCTCCCCTTGAACTTTCCACGCCGTTTTTTTTGATAGTATAATACTCCTCTCCTCAAGAAGGTATGGGAAGGGGACGCGGAAATGGGGTCCTTCTCTATTTTTTCCACTATGCCCTCAAACTTTTCAATTTCTATTCAAAAAGACCACATTTCTCGTTTGTTTTCACCGTGTTAATGATAAGATTTTTCGTCTTGTCAATATAGGTATCTTTCCTAAAATACCCCCTCCAGTGGTAATTAACTCGTAAACAAAACAAACAAAATCTAATATAGCCCTAGGACAATACGGAGAGGGTTTATTTTGAATACCTATTTCAAAGGGTAAATATTTTAAAACGGTGTGGAGCACAAGACAGAGAACAAAGGATGGCTATTATATGATAGCCACCCAAATTAGAGATATTTGTTCAGAAAGAGAGATGAACCAATATGTAGTGTCAGAGTACAAAGACGATTTTACATAGTCAGTTTTGGGGGTAGGTGTTTGCTTATAACTCGTGGTTAGCTGTAATTGTCCTACATACGGGTGGTCTTTCTTGTAGTGACGCGACGTTTCCCTCACAAATTATTTGTTGCTTATTGAGAGAGCCTTTCTTTGAAGTTCTTCTTATTGCTTAGAAAAATACTGATTCGTTAACGAATGAAGGTCACTTATTTCACACAAGATTATCTCATAATTAAGCATCATATGATTTTACTCGAGAACTTGACATGTGGTCAAGCATCTAAACAATATCTATTAAAGCAGATCAGCAATGATCACCAACCGAAAAATTTAACAACTAATCCTCCAATTAATCCACCCTACAATAGAGTCTAATAACATACAACATTCCCGAAACATTACCACAATCTTGGGTTACGTCTTCCCCCATTCACAAAACATCACAAGAATATTGATAACAATACTACACTAAATTCAATGTCATAATAATTTATTTCCAATTAGATCGAGATGCATAGTTGATGCTATTGGAGGCATAACCATTTGTATTTATTATGAACATCTCCATATGAGTTACTCTTATAAAATATATTTAACAAAATTGATTATGTATTAAATAAGGCAAAGCAACACGTCTCATGAAGAGTATTTGCATGGTTTATCCAAAACAATCTAATTATGCAATAGTAAAATATCTACATCTTGCAAAAAAGATGGTTAGCAAACTTGTCCTATTATATACTGAAAGATTTAATATAGTCTTCAATCTATTATGAAGTACCACCCAAGTGTTATACATAAATTAGGCTCAAGAAAGTTGTTAATAATGAATAAGAATGAGGGTTATTTTAAGTTTATACTTATCGTCAATTATAGTGAATAATAGAGAATTATACTATTTTATCGAGATGAGACATTAACTGAGCAACTTATCAACTGTACATTATTTTAATCTGCGCCCACTATATGAGGATACATTTACAATATTTATATATTCTTATCTTAACTACAATTCTCTCTTAAAAAACTCTTTTAATAGGAACGATTTCTCGTTTCTTTTTCTCAATATGTGGTTGCTACAAGCTATTTAATTGGTAAATTATAAACTTCATTTCATACAGAGATTTTAATCTTAATAATAGAACATAGCTTTTTGTATTGATGTCCAACCTTAAGAGATATCATAATATCTAATATGGAGTTCCATAGCTAGGGCGTCCGTTTTCCTGTGACGGTTATCGGCGGCGTAAGACGTTAGAAAAAGCCCTCCTCAACTCGTATAACTATAGTGAGAAAACACAAAAAATATAAAAATATCAAAAAAAAATTGCTTTATCTAATATAAAAAGACCAGTGCATATAATAGAAAAGATTTTCAAGTTCATCATGTTTGTATTTTTCATAAGGTTCAAATGGAAAACCTTTCAGGGGTGAAATAAAGACATCGTAGCATGTTTTTTTTGTTAACAATAGACAAAAAGATATCATTTTTTTTCTTATTTTTCAGTATATCTTTCAATTAAAAAAATAATATCGAAAAATATCTATATATATATTATTCCCTTAAGTTTTTTCTTTAATATAGTAAATTAATTATATTTATATAATTTTTTAATACCTTCCTATAATTTATCTGATTGTTTATGTAGCCCCCTTGGAAATTGATTATACATAGTTTGATTATTATTTGTTTGATTCTTTCAAACTATATATTAATTATTTTGTGTTATATTATTTATTTTAACCATTTTTTCTTTTCTATAATATTTTTTTTTTTTTCTAAATTATCTCTTTTTATGTTTTTTTTTTTTTATAATATAATATAATATAATTAATTTCTTTTTTTTTAACTTTTTTTTTTTTCTGTTTTTTTTTTTTTTTTTTTTTTTTTGTTAATAAATTTATTATTTTTTTTGGGTGGTTTTTTTTTTTTTGTTCCTACTCCTCCATTGTGTGTGTTGTGATTCTAGTTCCATCTCCCTAATATACTAGATTATCTTCTCCACTTATTCAAAAAATTTTTTTATCATCAGGCCTGGGTTGTTGCCTCTGCGAGCCACCCTTTTTTTTTCATTGAGCTTTTTTGTGGTGAGCCGAACTCTTTTGAAATTCCTTTGTGTTTTTTTTTGCAATATGTGTTGTCCATTTCTGTCTTATTAATATCTCCCTACAGCTTAATTTTCTGTTTCCATTTTTTTGTCTATAAACTCCCTACCTTGTTTTGCTAGAATTCTCCGTTCTAACAAAAAAAAAGCTTCAGGCTATATACTTTCCATTTCCCAACTCTCCTTCTATCATTGACCGGTTGTGGTAGCAAAACCACAAATATGCAGACATTGTGATAATCCATATTAAGCCTGTATTTTTTATACGCACAAAAGCATTCTCAATTTCTCTGATTCTTTAGAAGCTCTGTTCTTTTAGAGGAATAGCAGGAACCGCCCACAAACTCCGCGGGTCGATCCGTTCAGTCATAAGACGACCGGACGCCAGCTCCCTAACTCAAACATTCTTTAAATGTGCAGAAGACAATCTATCTTGCTCGTTTCCATTACACCGGAAAAGTATGATTAAAGATCTTGCCGTGGATGATGAAGTTGATTATCCTTATTGAATACTTTTTTTTTTTTTTTCCTAATCAAAAGAGTTGGAGGGGGAGAACCGATTGTACGCTATCCTACCTGGGCGTGACCATGAATAGTACTCCCCAATTCCCCCTCTTAACCGGGTCATCCTCGCTCCAGGAGTGTCGTCTCTAGAACGGCTTGCGGCGTCCGATCCTGCAGGCCGCTCCACCCTCACTAGACTGACCGAGCCACTACTTAACACCTTTTTGCTTTTTTTTCCCCCAAAAATCCGCTCCAGGCACCATCTTTCCGACACTACAAATCATCAAAGATCGACATCTCCTATCACTACTACACGATCTCCTCCTGTCTTCAAGAACTTCACAACAGATTCGTTAGTGCTCGATGCGCATCCTCGTAATCGAACTCCAGATCTGTCTGACTGAGCAGTCGCAATGCTAATGACCCTGCCCCCCTCCTCACTTCTGAACTGTCCGCGCCTGCACTATCAAGCCTAGCTCTATGGACCTGATTCTTCTCGAGAGAGACCGACTCTCGAATAAAAATGTGATGTATATCTGGAAGATTGATCAATAATACGGACCTCATTCTACCTTGTTGAAAATACACTTAAAAAGGTGATATGAATCAGCATAACCCTATCCGGATACTTACTTTTATGACCTGGCTAAACCTGGATATTGCTTCTTGATAATACCATTTCTTTTATGTGGATTCTCAAATTGCATCTGGTAAAGGATTATTCCCCAGGTTATACATTTCAGCCTTTGTTGATTGGGTTTTTTTTTATTATTTATGATAAAAGCATTGTGGCATGGGGGTTTCATTGTTATGTGAGTATTTTGAAACATAATTATTTTGGCTTCTGTCGTGGAGATATATATAAGTATAAAAGTGGGGTACTGTATATACCAGAGAAAAGAATTAGCATTAACTGGAGTTTATGGGTGACATATAAATACTACATCTAGACATCTTGATTGGCTCCCTGAGGTTTTGCGGCAGAATAGGGAGGCTAAAATTTGCCATAATTACTCAATTCTCTGACACACGTCTCTAGAAAGTCCCATATGGCGGTTGCCATATGAAATACTATATTACGCTTATATATGTAAGAATAGTATAGTTGCACATAATAGATTTTGTCACACATAATATATATCTTATTATCTCATAAATAGAATCAAAATCCGTAAATCCTCGGAGACTAGTGTTTAACGAGTTATATTAATATCGGGTGTATACCCGCAAAACTCACGCCCTAGAGTATGATTATAAGTATTTATATATTATTATGGTTTTTTTTGTTTTTTTGTTTATATATTTATGTGTTTTTATTAAATTTTAGTTTTAAGAAACTAAGGGTAAATTATAGGAAGAATAATCTTGAAATATTAACTAGGCAATATTTTACCTTTGTCACACATTTAGTTAGTATTAGCATTTGGGTTAATAACAAAATCATTGAACCCGGCTATTTTGATGAATTTTTGAGAGAAATTTCTTGTTAAGAGAAGATCTAAGACGGGAGAATAGAACATATTGTTTAAAAAATTGTTGTATAGAGAGGACATATTGGATATTACATAAATAAATTGATGAGTTTTTCTCGAAGTAACGTCGCAGGCTTAATCCCATTTGTAAAAGCGGCCGAAACAATTTCAACCCATCCTTAAGATTTGTAAGCATCTAAAAAGTTGATAGAAAGTTCTCAGCACAAGATGGGCATCGTGCAAAATTACTAATGTTGAAAACTGCCTTCCAATTTTCTTTCTGTATACTAACAAAAGAAGAACGGTACAATGTGACCAGAAAAGTAATTTTTGGATTTTTAAATGTCAAAAATTCTCTACGAAAATCACATGTGCCTTTTCATCCACTTTAATACAAAATCTAACTTAGTATGTAAATTTCAATGAAAAAAATAGTTTGAATGAGTTAAGTAGCATAAATGATAATTTTGGTGTCAGTTCAAGGAGATTAGAATAGAATTTTCTCAAAAAAAAAAAAATTGATACTGGTCCTTCTATTGCTATCCTAGAAATGTATAAAAATGTTAAAGTGTTCGTTTACAATATATGAGAAAATGTTTTCGCATATATTGTGGAACAACATCTTCTTCTGAAATGTGTGTATTCATATCTAGGAAAAGAGAGCTAAGAAGTAGTTGAGAACCTCTTGTCAAAATCAGAGCTCATTGATTCTAAATACAGTTATTTCATGCTTCTTTGTTTTCACTTTATAGCAGCCTACCATACACTTTGCGTTATGGAAGCCAATATATTTCCATGTCAAATAACAATGATTAAAGCACTCTATTGTAACATTGCTGAGGTTGATAGGGTCCTAAAAAAGGCATTCAATAAGATTTTTAGCAATTTTTCTCTACACTTTTTGAGTGTGCTTTCAATGCATCGATAGATATAACTCATATGCTCATAATTAATAAGTTGGAAGAGATGAAGGCTAGTTGGTAGTGCAGTGGGAGTGGTAGGGGGAGAGAGAGGAGTAGGGTTATTAGCATGCACTTCGAGTATCAAAAGGATAATCAACTCTATTATCACCGACATAAGTTTTATTATACTTTTCCTAGACATCATATATCTCATTTTAGAAATTCCTTTAATTGGACGTCAATTCAGAAGCTATTTACTAAGATTAAATCCTTGAAACGTTATAATAATTAAATAGTTTGACACTCTTGAAAAACAAACTTTATTCAAAAAGAGGTTTACTTATTTATTTTTATTTTATAAGAATTATAGCTTTCAAAAAAATGAAAATATTATAGTAAATAACTCTTGGTTCATTTAAAGTCTTTGGTTACGCAAATAAGGTTTTACAATAGTTTTTTTACACAATTAATATATGACTCTTAGTAAAATTCAACTATATTAGAAAACCTAGGTAAGAGAACATGTGAAAAGGTATCGTCATCCAAGCCTTGGAGAACTTTAAAAAAAATAAAAGGGAAAAAATACACTTTTCTCCCTAATGTTTTGCCTCTTTTTCAACGTCGCCTTAAATGTTTAAAAATTTACAATGTAACTAACAAATTTTTCAAAATTTACAATCTATTCCATCCGTTAGACTATTATGTCTTATCTGACGGAAAAGTCCGCACATGTGCCGCACGTGCATTTTTAGTTGTCTTCTTCCCCAAATTACCCTTAACTTAACTCATTATTTCTCAAAATGCCCTTATTTATTTATTTATTTTAAAAAAGAAAAACAAAATTAAGAAAAAAAGAATTTGGGGTGGTTGACCATTCGGGGGTGGCTCGACTAAATGGGAGTGGCCGAGTGACCCCCACAGGGTTTGGGGGTGGTTTCGGTCACCCCCATTTGGACCCTTGGAGTGGCTCAGTCACTCTCAAAGGGTTTGAGATTAGTTTTGGCTACTCCCATTTAGACCCTTGGGGTGGCCAAACCACTTCCATTGGCCATGGGGGTGGCGAGCCTAGATGGAGGTGCCTCAACATAGGAGTGCATAATGTCATCATACTATTTATATATGCAAAGAGATTATATTATAAGTGATGAATGTTACAAATTGAAGTGACTTGTCAAAATGTCGCATCTATAATGAAAGAGAATTAATAAAAAACAAACAAATTAGTCATTACAAATATGAAGAGACATTCCAAAAAAGAAATCTACACGCGACACTAGAAAATAAGTAAAATTAAAAGAAAAAGAAAATTTGTAAAGACAAAAGTTAGTAGCAATCAAAAAGTTAGTTATGCATATAATAAAATTGATCATTTTTACATAAATTTGTAAAGTACCTTAATAACCTCTATTTATTTAAATTATCAATGATCACACTATATAATTCATAATCTTTTGTAAAAATAAAAGTGGCAACATCTTTTTTTTTTTTTTCCAATTTGTTTTACTTTATATATATATATAACGGTCGCTTCGCTATTTAAAAAATTAAAGATTGTTAAAGAAAAGATTAACGACACAATACTTAATTACCTCTATCATCAACTTACTAACATATGAGATATATTAATTGTTCATTTCTTGTGAAAGGTGAATGGGTGGATCATGTGTACTAAAATGGTATAGTGCTTCCACAGGTTGAGTTTCTCTAAATGAATCTTACTAGATTATACTTTATTCAAGAATATTATTTTCAGAAGAACATTTGTGACAAAAATGATCCAATTAACGACCAAAAAACACGAAAATAATAATAGAGTGACAACTAGTGATGGTAGATTTCGTAGGTAGATTGTCAGTGGCCAACTAACAAGAACAACATCAAGAACAGTCGTTGCTAATATATAGTATATAAAATTTGTGACAATGCAACAACATTCATTGTCTTAAATTAAGAATTAAGGATCCTATAGTTCAAACTTCAACGATAGTTCCAATGCTAGTACAAATTGTCTCTTAACAATGTGTCTAGTCGTCGGGATTTTGGTTTTAAAGGCCATGCACAATAGGTTTTTGTTGCTAGTACAAACTAGTCTGTCGATTTTAACAAATAGTCTCTAGGTTTTTAGTAACTAGCGTCTTGACTTTTCCAACCTTATATTGAGTTTTTAAAAAATGATTAAAATTAAATAAAAATCAATTAAATTACTTCTGAGAGGGCATTTTTTATTTTATTTTATAAGGTAAATGTTTGTATTAATCCAAAAGCCAAACCAATCAAGGGGTACAAGTAAGGGCCAACAACATTGTTGAAAGGGCTTGCCAATAAGCCAGTATCCCGGAGCAAACCTCTTCCTCGATTACAAGGTGGAAGTCAACGTTCAAGAGAACAAAAGGGGATATCCACCTTAAGGTTTAGAAGGACTGTTTGGTGCTACACGTCCCGCAAAGCCCTTTGTGAGGGTATTGCCAATTTTTTTTTTAATTTTTATTGTTTCTTTTTGTTCCGCATGCCCTCACTTTTTTTTTGTGAGGGCATGCGGACGTCTATTTCTACTTCTGTTTTGCATTACTCACCGGATCTTGGTAAAGAACTCTGTCTAACATCTTTTTTTTTTTTTTTTTTGGCAGAGTAGAAAAGGAAGGGTGTTTTCAAACTAAAGATCATCTAGTAATAGTGTCGATCTTGGATGGGTCTTTAGGAAATGCCAGATGGTGCGTTCATATTTAGGATGTGAATTCAGGTGAAGTGATGTGTGCGGGATAGTTATTTTACAGACAAGACTGTTGTAATCTTTTGAGTCTTTTGACCTTTGAATACGCCCTAACCTAGTCATATGGCGGATAATAACTAATTCCAATGTGAGAGGAAAAAATTTACTCTAACCTCTCTGAATTGTCGCCGGCTTTTTGCCAATTACCTCACTTAACTTCAAAAACTCTCATTTAGTACTATCCCTCTTTCAAATTTTTTTTGAATTTTACTCCGCCCGTTAGGAT
The DNA here is from genome assembly GCA_900184695.1 of Betula pendula. NCBI lineage: Eukaryota > Viridiplantae > Streptophyta > Magnoliopsida > Fagales > Betulaceae > Betula > Betula pendula. The sequence goes on along the minus strand of FXXK01003987.1, from coordinate 3,513 downwards.
TTAACAGAAAATCCTCAAAATTCTCAAAATACCTGATGGTTTGTTAATTAGTACTATAATACTATTACTACTATATATCTATATATGAATATATCATTCAGGCGTGATTTGCTTATAGTCAGAAATGTTATAAAAATGTTAGAAAAAAGAGGACCAAAAAAAATGCTTCGTTTACAATATAAGTGAAAGAAAAGTTTTTTGCATCTATTGTGCAACATCTTCTTCATATTAAGCGATGGGTATTCATATGCATGAAGGTATGAGCTAGAGAAGTAATGGCAATTACTATTGCCAAACTCGGAGGGCATCAACTTCTAGATGTAGGTAATTTAATGCCTCGGAGTTTGGCAATAGGTAATTGGCCAAATTACTTCCTCTAGGCTCTACCTTCATGCATATGAATACATACGCTTATATATGAAGAAGATGTTGCACAATAGATGCCAAAAAACTTTTCTCATATATTGGTAAACGAACATTTTAACATTTTTATACATTTCTGATATAGCAAATCACGCTGAATGATATATATATATATTATAGTATATACTATAATAATATATATGTATTAACAAACATGAGGTATTGTTGAGAATTTTGAGGATTTTCGTTAAAATCCTAACGGGGAGCTAAAATTTAAAAAATTTGAAAGATGGATATACTAAATTGAGAGTTTTTGAAGTTAAGTGAGGGTAATTGCAAAAGCGGCGACAATTCAGAGAGGTTAAGTAAAGTTTCCTCTCACATTGAATTATTATTATCCCGGCCATATGACTAGGTTAGGCTATTCAAAGGTCAAAGACTCAAAAGATTACAACAGGTCTTGTTCTGTAAAATAATATCCCGCAACATCATCACTGAATCACATCCTAAATATGAACACCATCCTGCATTTCCTAAAGACCCATCCAAGATCGAACTATTCTAGATGATTTAGTTGAAAACAACCTTCCTTTTCTACTCTGCCCAAAAAAAAAAAAAAAAGATGTTAGACAGAGTTCTTTACCAAGATCCGTGAGTAATGCAAAACAGGAGTAGAAATAGACGTCCGCATGCCCTCACAAAAAAAAAGTGAGGGCATGCGGAACAAAAAGAAAATTAAAAATTAAAAAAAAAATTGGCATACCCTCCACAAAGGCCTTTGCGGACGTGTAGCACAAAACGTCTTCTAAACCTTAAGGGTTTGGATCTCCCCTTTTGTTCTTTGAACTTGACTTCCACCCTTGTAAATCGAGGAAAGCGTTTGCTCCGGATATGGCTTATTGGCAAAGGCCCTGTCAATGTTGTTTGGGCCCTTACTTGTACCCCTGTGATTGGTTTGGCTTTTGGATTAATACAAACATTTACCTTATAAAAATAAAATAAAAAATGCCCTCCTCAGAAGTAATTTAATTGATTTTTATTTAATTTTAATCATTCTTTTAAAACCTCAATATAAGGTTGGAAAAATCAAGACGCAAGTTACTAAAAAACCAGAGACTATTTGTTAAAATCGACGGACTAGTTTGTACTAGCAACAAAAACATATTGTGTGCATGGCCTTTAAAACCAAATCCGACGACTAAGACAACATTGTTAAGAGACAATTTGTACTAGCATTGGAACTATCGTTGAAGTTTGACACTATAGGATCCTTAATTCTTAATTTAGAGACAATGAATGTTGTTGGCATTGTCACAAATTTTTATATACTATATATTAGCAACGACTTGTTCTTGATGTTTGTTCTTGTTAGTGTGGCCACTGACAATCTACCTACGAAATCTACCATCACTAGTTGTCACTCTATTAATTATTTTCGTGTTTTTTGGTCGTTAATTGATCATTTTTGTCACAAAATGTTCTTCTTGAAAAAATAATATTCTTGAATAAAGTATAATCTAGTAAGATTCATTTAGAGAAACTAAGACCTGTGGAAGCACATATACCATTTTAGTACACATGATCCACCCATTCACCTTTCACAAGAAATGAACAATTAATATATCTCATATGTTAGTAAGTTGATGATAGAGGTATTAAGTATTGTGTCGTTAATCTTTTTCTTTACAATCTTTAATTTTTTAAATAGCGAAGCGACCGTTATATATATATATAAAGTAAAACAAATTTGGAAAAAAAAAAAAAAGATGTTGCCACTTTTATTTTTACAAAAAGATTATGAATTATAACGTTGATCATTGATAATTTGATAATAAATAAGAGGTTCATTAAGGTATTTTAAATTTATGTAAAAATGATCAATTTTTATTATATGCAGTAACTAAACTTTTTGATTGCTTACTAACTTTTGTCTTTACAAAATTTTCTTTTTCCTTTTAATTTTACTTATTTTCTAGTGTCGCGTGTGATTTCTGTTTTTGAATGTTCTCTTCATAGTTTGTAATGACTAATTTGTTTGGTTTTTTCATTAATTACTCTTTCAAATTATAGATGCGACATTTGACAAAGTCCCTTCAATTTGTAACATTCATCACTTATAATATAATCTCTTTGATATATAAATAGTTGATGACTTATGAAACTCCCACTACTGTTGAGGCAGCCTCCATCTACGGCTCGCCACCCCCCAATGGCCAATGGAAGTGGTCTTGGCCACCCCCCAAGGGTCTAATGGAGTAGCCAAAACTAATCTCAAACCCTTTGAGAGTGACTGAGCCCACTCCAAGGGTCCCAAATGGGGGTGACCGAAACCACCCCAAACCTGTGGGGGTCACTCCGGCACTCCCATTTAGTCGACACCCGAATGGGTCAACCACCCCAAATTCCTTTTTTTCTTAATTTTTGTTTTTCTTTTAAAATAATAAATAAATAAGGGCATTCTTGAGAAATAATGGTTTAAGTTAAGGTAATTTGGGGAGAGACAACTAAAAAAGTGCACGTGCGGCACATGTGCGGATTTTTCCGTCAGATAAGACATAATAGTCTAACGGATGGAATTAGATTGTAAATTTTGGCAAAAAATTGTTACAGTTACCATTGTAAATTTTTAAACATTTAAGCGACGTTGAAAAAGAGGCAAAACATTAGGGAAAAGGTGTATTTTTGTTCCTTTTTATTTTTAAGATTCTCCAAGCTTGGATGACGCATACCTTTTCACATGTTCCCTTTACGTAGGTTTTCTAATATGTTGAATTTTACTAAGGTCATATATTCAATTGTGTACAAAACTATTGTTAAAACCATTATTTGCGTAAACCAAAGACTTTAAATGAACCAAGGAGTTATTTACCCTATAAATATTTTCATTTTTTTGAAAGCTAATAATTCCTTATAAAATAAAAGAGTAAATGAAGTAAACCCTCTTTTTGAAGTAGAAGTTCTGTTTTCTTCAAGAGGTGTCAAACGTATATTAATTATTATAACGTTTCAAGGATTTAATCTTAGTAAATAGCTTTCTGAATTGACGTCCAATTAAAGGAATTGCTTCTAAAAATATGAGCATATACGTCGATGTCATAGGAAAGTATACCATAAAAACTTAGTGTCGGTGATAATACGACGTTGATGTAT
>FXXK01003984.1:1177-11335 GCA_900184695.1 Betula pendula | reverse complement strand
AATCGTCATCGAGATGAAAATTAAAAAGATGATTTTGTTTTAATGTCAACGGTTGTCTTGGCTTTCCAATTTTAGTCATTGGACAGAGACTTTGGAAAAAGGTTAACAAGCGTATTTGATTTTTGTAAGCTGTAGAACATTAAATCAATCATTTTTCTAAACCATTTAAAGGAAACTGTTATTATTGACTGAGGTTTCGCATCGTAAAAATTATTCAGAGAAATTTTTCCAAGCATCTTGAAATTGATTTTGGCAATTGTGCTTCCTGGGGATTCTTCTTCTAAGGCAAACAAACCCCATGCCAACTTTGATGAGTAGAAAGGCTTGGTGGGAGGAAAATCTTTGGATATTATTTGAAAAGGCTTGATCAAAAACACTTCTTCGGACAAGAACGAAACAAAAAAGGGAATTTTTTGATATACGTTGAAGCGGGGTAAGGGCCTTTAATTGGAAAAGTAACTTCTTTTGGGAAGCGGGGTTAAGCTTATTTGAAGTTTACTTTTCCAGGGAACAAAATAATAAAAAAAAATTTTCAACTCGTTCTCAATTATTGTAGTTCCAAAACTTAAAGTTCTGGAAGAAAAAAAAAAAGTAAACTAACCAATTTTTTTTTTTGGGCTGATTGCAAGAAATGATCCGCCGGGACTTATTGTCTCTTTTTTGGTGAAAAAATGATGACCTTTTTTGTTATTTTAACATTTTGGGCACTTTAAATAAAGCATTGGGAACCTTCTTAGCTGTTTCCCTTTTACTGTTTTTTGAAAATTCCCACCCATAGGGGGCATTGTGATTTTTTGGGGGCTGCGCACTTCTATTATGATGAAACAACTTTTTGTAAGTCATTTTCAAAAATGGCTTTTTGAAGTTTTTGTAGGATACACCAATTTTGGCGGGTAAAAAAAAGGCCTCGAACATCGACTCTTTACACCGAATAAAAGATGCTGGAATTACCGGAAGGGATTTAACAGACTGAAGGTGATTGCCAACAAACTTGGCATGGGATTTATGTACTTGGCACATAATGCAAAAACTTTGGCATTCACAAGCCATTTGGAAAACACTTTTATTGAAAAGATTGGTTCTTCATTTTCTTACAAGGACTTTAAAAATCCTTGTAATTGTTTGGTATTTGATAAAATGACAGACTTGGGAATTTCAACAAACAACAAATTGCTTCGGCAAGAAACACACCATTGAATTCAGAAGGTATGATGGTTCGGAAATTCCGGGGTTAAATTGGTTGGACAACTATATTTTACAAATATTCGTATGTCCACACACAATGGAGCCATAGTGTTTTCCCATATGAAGAAATATTGCCTCTTTTATTTACTTTACTGGAGAGTAAGAACAGAGAAGTACATTTGAATATAGAAAGTTGCTTGGATCTGTATAACACAACCAGATTACACAAGCACGCGCAACTTATAAAGAAAATGAATGTCTAAAATATATATTAGTAAAATGCAAAGTCTCACTGTTTAGTTTAACAGGGGATTGAACTGGTATATGTTTAATGTCCATGGGTTTTGTGTGGTGTTTAATGTGTATTCCTCGTACAATTTTCATTCTTAGTCTGCTGTATTTGGAAAGGAAAAAAGCAACATTTCAATTTGTGCTTGATAAGATAGATTATATACGTGCGGCTTACTGGAATGAGTGTTGGAGATGATAAGCTTTGGGAAAGATGCTTTGGGCTTAGGTAAGTTAGGATGACAAATTTCGCAAAATAGATTTATGTGGTAGAATGAAGCCCCAATATATAGTTGACATGTATTTGGGCTATGACATTAAGGGTCTTATAGAGATTGAGGCATAGGATGTTCGTATTGTTGTGATTTTGTGTGTAGTGGAAGCCAATCATGTGTAGGGAAAATAGGCCCAATTTATAGTAGTCGCTTGTTTGAGCTAACGAGCGCAGTTGTCTTCAGTGTCATGCTTTTCTGGACGAGTCTTTCCAAAAGATTCATGGCTCCCCCCTATGTTAGTGTAAGCGATATCAAACTTGGCTCGATGACCTATATTATCCTCGAGCCTCGTTTGCTCAAGATGTGTGTCCAATTGTTTACTTGACGTGTATGATATACTCAAGTACTCAGGCTCGTGTGGGGACAAAGGGGAATCCAGGCGAAGTTTGTATGATTATATCTCGGGGAAAAGTCCTATTGAATAATGATAAATAATCTGAGTTAGACTTGCCACCAAGGTACACTCGATTTTTGGGGGACTTGTATTTTTCCCCGCCCGCTCGTAAGTGTGTCACCGAAAAGGATATGTTAACAATTATGGTTTTTTGTATATTCGTTAAACTGACATATATACAGGAAAAGACAATATATGCCTACAAGGTCCTCGCCAGTTTAAGCTGAAAAACAACCAATGACACATACATGCTTCATAGATGGAGTAGGAAATCAAATAAAGTGCTTCATAAAAGTAGGGTATATATTTTTCTTTATATCTATCTCTTTTCTCTAGTTATTAATCTGCTCTGTATATTTTCTTATACTCGCGGATTTGATTTCATCCAAACAATTATGTATAAGCTAAATAACTTTTAAGGTTAGGGACTCGATTTTACAAAGCCCTTTAATCTATGGTTTTCTCCTTTTGTGTTTTCAATTTGTCCTTGTCATTAACCAAATCTGTTATTGAATGCTCTTAATTTGATTTTTTCTCAAAACATTTTTGTTCGGTTTCGTTTTCATATGGTTTTTAATGTATGGGGAGTTTTTTGGTGTATATCACATCATTCATATAGGGCACTACTAAATTTATTACAGTGTATGAGTGTCTATCTAGGTTTCAAATGCTTTGGTATTAGACCGAGTACTTGCTTAGCGTAGTAGAAATGATCAAACATAGAAGCCCTCTAAAGTGCGAGAGTTTTATTAGAGGGTTAATAACATATTGGTAATGTGAGCAGACGGAGTAAATAAGAATTACACCTCATAGTTTTAGTTATTAGTGTGTGTCTAGATCTCTCAAAATTAAGAATTTTATGCATTCTTGTATAGGTAAACTAATACTATATAGTATAACTATCCCGATGCTAAAATCCCTTCATAGGACAAAAATAAACAGTATGCTGTAGAATGTAATGTACGAACACTGCATGTCTAACAAATCTGGTTGTTTAAGAGATCAATAGCTTATTTGGTAAGTAATAAGTTTAATATAGCCCTAACTGCCCTTATGGCTTGTGACTATAATCATTTGAGTATCTCGACATGAATGTAGCATTGTGCATATTGTATATACACTTTTTATTTGAGATTGATAGTGTAATTAGCGAGTGAGAATATCAGACGTCCACTATCCTCACGTTATTGTACTTAACTAATATGATATACCACCCCACATGCCTAATTTATTCTAAACTTCAATATTTATTCATACAGTATTATAATGTTACATTCACTTAAACCTTTCCTTTTTAGGAATTTTCTTATCATAGAATCATAAGTTTACCGATACATCCTCGTGGGATTAATGTACTTGGTACCTTATTTGACGCCATCTACTTTTTTACTAGATACTATATCCGTTTTTGATGCTTGTGCACATATAGCGAAGACGTTGAAGAAACGTGCATTTATATTTATCGAACACTTGTAATCTATACCTCGGTGGGATATTAATCGAAGATCATCAAACATTACTCAAACTTTACAGTGAGAGCTTGAATGGGTGATTGAAAGCTTACTTTAAAAATCAGATTGGAGCATAGTGGGAATTTTTCAATTCATTTTGATATACGTGGATGTAGAGGCAATAATATTAATCAAAGCGATGATAAGAACCTTAAAAGGCTGATTTTAATGCATCGGAGATAACATATTGACCCGGTACATTGGTGTAATTGGATGCTAGTTCCGCCGTTTGTTTGAAGTAGGCATGCTCAATCAAAATAGTATGTTACTTCTTTGGTTAGTATTAATATTATTAAAAATTCATGACTGAGTTTAAGACTTATGTCAATCAGCAGCGATTAATAAACATTGCATATATGTAATGCCGCATAAGTCCGCTATTAGGCATTAATATGTTGTTGGGTCTTTTCGATCGAAAATGCTGAGAAGGTTCGATGAATAGTTCTAGTGGAGTTCGCCGCATCAAGTAAGTAACGTACGAGAATTTCATGTCAGGTGCAGGCCGTTATGCGAAGACTTTTGTGACATTGTTATGTGTGATTTATCCTATTGCGGTTGATATTATGGTTTTCGGGACTTACTATCGGAATATACAAATCGAGAATATGTCATTCTCATCTTGTACTAGTCAGTCAATAACGCCTATGTGTTTGTTATATAACGAGGATGTGGTAAATGTTAGCAAGCAAAGATATGTGATGTAACTACATCTAATACCGAGTTCTACGATGCAGAAATGGGCTCGAGTGTATATACCGAGTGGGTAAATTTATAATTCTAAGTCGATTACTGCAACTTGAGACGTGATGAGAAGCTTGGGTTATTCCTCATTATTGACTAAGACTCTATAGCGCGGATTTAATGTTGATAGAAGCAATGGACCTTGTATGACATATAATGGGATGATTAGAAAAATAGCATTATGATTTTCGATTGTAGAGAAGGATTTTTGGTGTAGACTCAAGAAACTGTCATATATGAAATGGTTCATTAATATATTTATTAAAACATAATGTCATTAGTGTTCCGTAGGTGGTCTAATATCATAAGGTTAACTGTTGTAGACATGAAGATGATGCGCTTATAGTCTGTTAGTTCAAATGATGGTAAGGATTATAGTTAAATGTGCTCAAGATTAGCGATTTAATCTCGACCTGAATCTTGATATGCAAGAATTGTTGAGAGAACCCTTAACGTTGCAAAAACGTATCCAAGGGCTCAAGAAGAACGGTAACAGGAGGTGTTAGAAAAAGATACAGGGTGTTGAGCATAAGAGTGTGGAAGTGTGTGAGACAAGCAACCTAATAGAAGAACCCAACAAAATTCCCAGACGGATAGACGACACAAAAGAGTTGACCAAAATAAAACATGGTGTAAAAAAATGTGGCTTCTCAGGTAAGGTGGATTTAGCACATGATAAGCATTGGGAACAATTGTACTACATGAGCTACTTAGATTGGACTTGATTGGATTTAATCTGTTGTGACTTTAAATTAAATATTCTGTTCTTCTTATAAAAACTAAAATTGTCTCTCTTACAACATTTGGAGAATGTAGCACTATTAACTCTAATCACATGTAGAAGTGTCATTCTCATCATGGTGAGCGATTGTATATGAGTTGGAATAGATGTTGAGGAATAACATATTAGGAGAAAAGAAAAAAAGAAAGTCCTAAACTAATTTGAATTTTGATGATGGTTTGAGAATGACATCGGTTGTGAAGGCTTAGTATGTCTTAGCAATTGTGCTTTCTTATTTTTTAGTTTTTCTTCATCATTACTATTGGTTGTTCAGTGGAATAAAGTGTGCTTATATTGAGTTGTGCCCTAGAATATACTCCGGGTAGAAACATGTGGAAAAAGAATGCGTATATACAAGGATGGTTGCATACTGCGTAATCCTTAGGTCTCAGGTTGATGTTTATGTGAAAAATATTAAAACAGAGGGAACGTTTTTTTATCATCCTTCACCCCCATTCTCTCTCTCCCAACAGATTGATATCTCACTTCCCTTTTCATGATTAATTCTATAGCGCTTGTAATATAGTAAATAGTAGATAATACAATCATAATTGATAGTGGCTTTTTGGTATCACGTAACACCACCAATAAGGTCACTTTTATAGCTAGATGTAAGTCCGGATTAGGGTGGGAACATGGTCAAACATTTCCATAATCATAGATACATTTGAGATATATAGACACGACTCTCAATCTGCTCTTTGTATTTGTCTACTACCAGTACTCAAACCACCTTCACTAGCGTATCGTATCTATGTATCGCCGCGCTCAACCGATGAAAGATATTATTTGTATTGGTATACATTGAAAAATCTAGAAACCCTAGGATGTACGAGTGAGTAAATATATTAGGGTGTTATCTAAAAATTTAAATGAATAATGAAGTTATATATATGTGTAGAGATAAGGTATGAGATTCAGTCTTACACCATACAATCTCTGAAGACTGACATAGGCACAAAAAATACAAATATATGAAGATCTGCGAGACAATATTTTCAGGCGTGTGGTAAGTACACGATATGTCGCTTCCATCCCTGAAGAGAAATATATATTTTATTATTATGCCCTTCCACTCAAAATGGCATTTGCATCATTGGGAAGATTAACATGGCTTGAATATTTGTATTAATACTACTAGTTCAGGACATACATATAGTAGCGCGCGCGTAGTGCAGAGTTGTTAACGCTCAGTTGATGTGTGATAGAGATCTGTTGTGATAGCAACACAATCTGTGTATTAATGAGTAACATTAATGTTATTTTGTAATAGAATCTAAGCTATAATGCTCCGTCCTCGTCCGCTCATGATTATAAATTTGTATTGGATGTGGGCTATGCAAAAACAGACTCATCGCATGACATAGGTATTTATTCAGTACAGATATAGATAGATAAGGAGTTTAGTATTCTTACAGGATGCCAAGATATTTGATAGTTGTATCGATAAGATGTTCGAACTTGATTGAATATACATATAAATGGAAGAATAATATGAGATGTCTTTGAGTAACTAAATTTACATTCCTTATAGGGAATCATGTTCTTACCGCTGTGTCAGGTATTCATATTCAACCTTGTTATGTTATTCTTTTTTGTTTTCAATTTATCGCTATCCTATCAAATAGTATATACTGAGCACGACATGTCCTACTAAGTGCAATCAAACATGTTGGATTCTTCGCAAAAGGACAATATTCAAAGTTCTACTGCGCTCAGTATTCTTGAAAGATCAATATGTACAGTTGTAGAAACAAGTAATGTCAGATCTGAATACAATACCTACCCCTTAACACTAAGGAGTACTTATCTGATACTATATAACATGTTTGTCTCCTTAATACGATGTATACTTTTAATTTTAATAGCCATTCAACTATCTTCCAGTGGCTGTAACAAAATACACATAATGATAATGATAACTACACTTTCAAATTTTTGGCACCAAATAATTTGAATGTAGTCATTTCATTGTATATTTTGTTACAGCCCACTGCAAAGTGTATATCACGTTTTGCTAATATAAATTGTTTTTACTATTAGATATGTTTTATGAAATAATTCTTTGTTATTCAACATTACTATAGTCTATCCATCTCATAGAGTATTATCATGCGCGATAAATATGACGGCTTATGGTCTGATGCGTGTAGGAGATTGTCCTCTTTGTTAATTTTTTTATTGATTCTTTGTTTTTATATTGCTAACTTGTTTTTATACCATCGAGTTGGCCTGCTTCTCATTGTGATCTTTATAACTAATCATATGACAAATAAGATAAAAAATAAAATAATGAAAAAAAAAAAATACGATATAGACTAAGAAACCAGTATATGAACTATGTTCCCTTTGAGGGGTTGATGCCTACGATTAATTGGGATTTAATGTAATTCCAACTAAGATTGTCGAACTAAGGAATTGCCTCAAACTCATAAGCACAACTATAATATATGTGTGAGAAATTTAAGCATATAATTCTCGTTATAAGTAGATGTGAAAGTATATAAAAAATTACACTAATCCACATCATCATTTATTTATTATTAAACAAAATCGAGACAATAACGTTTATTATTCATAATTGACAACAAAATATTAACTATTCCAAAATTTTCAATATATTTGATTATTGCTGACAACTCTCCAAATATTGCGTTTATTGCAATAGACACCAGATATCGATATAGCAGTCTTATCCATGTTCAAAACTGCCGCTTGTTACCATGTTTCAATGACTTTACCCTGTGATACAAAAAGCAAAGTTAATTTGCTGATATTATATGAATGTAAAAGTAGAAAATAAGATAAAAACTAAAAAATTTTCTTGACTTCGGGTAGTGGTTAAGTTACTTTTTATCTAGAAAATTTCTGAGATCCATATTTGTTATTTGTGATATCAGCAAGGGATGTCTGGTGTAAGACTGAACTCATTGGTTCCCCTAAAAAACAATTATCATTTAATTTGTCACCTAATACTAAGATGTATTGTTGTTTTTCAAGTATAAATAAAATGTATATTTTTACCTGACTAATAAGCATTAGTTTGATACTTGAGAAGACAAAGGGCAATGAACTTTTATCCAATGTTCCTAATAATTACCAACCAATAGCATAAAACGTTGATTTAAACTTGTGTTAGGGTACCGGATAAAGTGGTAAAATTAGTCTTCTATAAATCACAAACCAATACATAAATATCATTTGAATTTCTTTGAAGAGTAAAATGGTGTAAATGTACCGATAAAACAATTAATGAAATTGCGTTTCGCATCAATGTTGAAACGATTCTTCAAATGTTATCCCCGCGTTATAAGAATAAGCACACTTGATCATTTGCTGATATAACAAAACAAAATTAAATCTCATTAACAAAAGCCACAAATGGATAATGCATTTAAACATCATAAAATTCAAATTAGTTTAGGCTATTCCTTTTTCTTTTTCTAAGTATGTTATTTCAATATAAACTCAAATAATGCTCACCTGATGAGAATGACATTCTACATGTGAGTTAGAGTTATCATCCCAAATGTTGAGAGAGCAATTAATTTCCTAAGGAAGAACAAAATTTAATTAATCAAATAGTATTAAATCCAATAAGTAATATGAGATGAATGTACATTTATAGCGCTAAAATGTTACCTGAGAAGACTTTTTTTCAATATTATCCTTTGCTATCCTTTTTGTTGTCTTCTTTGGTTGCTTCTCCACCCAACCTCTTAATCGTTTTCCACCCTTCTTACCTTCTTTCTTCTTGAGCCCTTTGACCGTTTCAAGTAATTTCTCAACAGATTGAGTATGTTTTGCAATTTCATTGCCATCTGACAACGAGAATTGAGCTTCATTATCAAGAGCAGCACTCGAACCTTTTTTAATATTATGAACTTTCTTATGCATTTCTTTTACCATCCTATCTACAAAAGTATATGCCTCTTCATTGTCAGCTGCTTCAGTAGCTAATCCCACTAGCATTGGACACAATCTTCTATATCGTTGTGTAACATTTAAATTTACATCTTCTTCCACATTCGTCATCGTAGTATTTAAGATGTATTCACTCTTTGCTTCTCTTGTCCACCTCTTCAAAATGTATGTATCAGGAATTATTTTTATATCAAGTAAGTCAAAAACTTTCAAAGCATGACAACACAAAATTCCAAATGTTTCGAACTTCCTGCAACTACATGAAATTTTCTTATTGACAGGGTCGCAAACTACTTTATACTCTCTATTTTCATCGAAAAACCCAACAACATATTCATGCACTAGCTGGCTATCATTGCGATGTTTTATTATCGCTGCTGATGCATAGTCATACTCATCATGAAATTTTTTAAATATCACAGGAGTATATGTTTGTGCTGCCTGCTTCAACAAAGGGGAATTCTTCAATCCCAATGTAGGCAATTTTTCTCGAGCATTAAATTCAGCCTCTAATTCCTTATGTCGCTTTTGCTCTATCACCCGTTCAAAATGTTGAAAAAATTCTACTATGCTCAAATCTGATTTTAAGTAAGCTTTCAAGTCACCATTCAAGCTCTCACTGAGTTGAGTACTTCGCACTCCCAGAGTAAAGGCATTCTTCATATGGCACCTAGCCCATTTTGTCTTCAATTTGTATATATTGTCCAACCAATTAACTGATCCGACATCATACTTCTGAATCATTTGGTTCCAAGCATTTTCAAATTCAGTCTCATCATCATACTCAAACATACAAGATTTAAAGTCTCGTAGAAAATGAGAACCATCTTTCATAAAATTTCCCAAATGCTTGATGCCATTTTGCATTATGTGCCAAGTACATAATCCATGCCAAGTTTCTGGCATCACCTCAGTTAATGCCTTCGCCATTGCAGCATCTTGATCTGTAAAGATCGATCGAGGCTTTTTACCCGCATGTGCATCTAAAAAACTTTCAAAAAGCCATTTGAATGACTCAATTGTTTCATCATATAGCAGTGCAGCCCCAAAAATCACAAC